>SNQJ01S0122193.1:0-26920 GCA_010110895.2 Picea sitchensis | reverse complement strand
CTTTTCCTCATAATGGAAACAAATAGAAGATATGAATGGTCTTCCCCACCAATGGATAGGGTTGATCTCTCACCACCGAAACCTGATTAGCTAGGGTGGACTCTTCCACCACCGAAACCAATCCAAATAAGGGTTTACTCCAAACCCTCAAAGACTCCAAGAGTTGTCCAAGTCAAATCAAAATAATCATCAATATAATGAGAGGATGAGCTCTCATCTTTATTTTATCCCTCTCATTTGCTTTGATGATCTTTTTACGCTTTTACTTAAATAATTAAAGTGACATCATAAGGTTTGCTTAAGTATTAATCTCAAAGTCACTTTATAACCTTTTAAACTTAATTGTTTAAGGTCACTTTAGAAATATAACCTTTTTCTCCCCGATGACATCAAATAATCAAAGTAATCACCTTTCTCATCAAATATGGCCTACAAGAATCAGGTAGACCACTAAGTCATCCTCCTAGAACGATCATTTGGAAAGGGACATTACAATCCTCCCTTCCCAAAATTTCTTGTCCTCAAGCAATGCCAACACAACCACCCAAACAACAGGCAAAGCCCAACTGAAATTGTGAATCACCCCAGGGTCCCAAATCAATCTGAAATATGTGGAGCACCTAATTCTCACAATATTGTCCCTCAAGGTACTAACACAAGAGATCTTCTGAAGCCCACTGATCAAGAGATCAATTAGATACTGTAAAATCTCAGTTCGTCCCATATTGAATTGCCCTCCTCGGAAGCCATTCCAATTCCATATAGAAAGGTACTCCTGATAATAAAAAATGACTCTCCCATCTGTACCAGTTGCAAAATTGTCAAACCACGAAGTCCTAGGGTCCCATGCTATCCCCAGAAAAGATCCACCATGTTGACGCTACACCACTTTGAACATAAATATATTACTCTCATGCCTAGATTGCATCCTTCACTCCTAGAACCCAAAACTGTAATGTATCTAAGAATCGTACCTACTATCAAAGATCATGTCCTGCAAATGTATCTTAGTGAATTCAAGGACTATAAGTCCACTTTCATACCCAATCCTGGGTATCAGGAAGAAAATATGTCTTTCCATATAGAATGCATCCCAACATATCACCTTGAGGAATCCCAAAACTGAAACAGACCAATCAAATGAGTTGTTGGAACCCACAACCAAACTAGGCATCCACCATCCCTCATACCTACCAACTCCTATGGTTCTATACTGATAACCACTGGAAACCAAATATGCCAACCCTAGCATCCAATTGATGGAAACTAGGTACCAGGAGTCAAATCTATGCATGTTTATCCGCATAACCCCGACCAAATATACTAGAAAATGTGTTGTCTCGAACACTGTCAATGTACTCAGGAAACCCATGGAGTCAAGAAACCTCTCTAAAAAACAACTCGGTTTCTTATGGTGCCTCATACTTTGATGGAATCACGAAGAAGTGTGCCACCATGGTCCATCGATCATCAATGAAATAAATATAGTCCATGCCTTGCACCTTTGACTTGTTATGCTGAGAAGTCATGCACTCCCTCGCATGTCTCAACACATCGTCCTCAAGGCCCTTCCATGAGAACCTTTCTCTGATCTACTGGTAATTCCTAAAGTACCCATGATGTCCTACCAAGGACGTATCATGCATAGACCTCATGATATCCTTTCTAAGCGTGGACTTCATTACCAAGTATATGCTACCTCTGTAGTAGATGGTGTCAACCACCACTCTATACCTATCATCCTGAATGTGACCATCCATCAACTTGCATGAAAACCACTCCTTGGAATATTCCACCAGAAGGTGGGACTTTCAATTAGCTGAAATCCCGATGAGCCAATCTAACATAACCATGATCTCCTCCCGATGTACCTGTACGCCCTTCTCACTAATCACATGGTCCACATATAAAAAAATTGTCATGCCAAGTTTCCTATCCTTGACCTGTTTATAGTCCAATCGAAGATCAATCTCTGGAAAGTACTCTATCCCATACCCAACTATACTCTCCATTCGTTGCGCCAAAACCATCCAAGAAGCTCCACTTTTCATGCCCCTCAAAACTACATTCCTACCATCCGCTCCCTTGAACTCTAGCTCCATGGATTGGTAATCAACATAATGTTTTCCCAAGGAAACAAGCCATTGAACTCCCAATATGACATTAGTATCCGGCAACCAAACTACACAAAAATCATTGGCCACCATGTAGTTTCCCAATGCTACACCCAACTGCAGAATCTTTTATGTGCACAATAATCTACACCCACCTACTACCACTACATCAAACCTCTCAAGGTATAATGTAGGAATGCCTCTCCTAGTCACCAAGGATGAGTCAATGAATTGTGGGTTTCCCCACCATCGATCAAAATTGTGAGACATTGTCCCTGTAATATCCCACAGACCATGAAAGTGTGAAACCTAGGAACAACTGACAAAGTGGCGATAGTCACACCCTGATTCTCAATGTGCATTTTCTCAACACTCTTAGCCTCCACTTGTGATTGCTCATTTTTTGAATTGTTATGTTCATTGCCCTGCTCACGTCCTTCCTCCTCATCCACATCATTGTCATGAAGTACCTCAATGTAATGTACCTTACCTTTCCCCATGCACGTGTGACCCGACTCCCAAGGTTCCTTGCAATTGTAGCAAAGATTCTTCCTCCTCAACTATATCTGAACTTCCTCATCGAATATCTCTTTCCCTAACCATTCCTTTTGAAAGTGATCCTCATCTTTGTTCTTTTGGGGTATGAGAGGTTTAGAAGGAGCTTTGTTTTTAGGAACTAGATCCTCCATGTCATGTTTTCTACTGAAAGAATCTTGTAATGAAGTTGGATTGAAGGCCTTCACCCAATTGCGCAAGGGTTCATAAAGTCCCTCAATTAAGAGAATGATCAACCTTTGCTCTGACACATCTATCACCATGAATGCAATCCTCTAGAACTCTGAAATGTATGCATTTGGTTTACCTGTATATCTGAGTTGTGCCAACTCCATGAAATGTATCTCTAGATCCCTCCTGCCAAATATATCCATCAACCTCTGAGTGAAATCCAAGTATGAAGTGATGATATTGTGTCCCAATGTGACTAACCCATGGTACTGCCAATCATGGGATTATCCATCCAAGTGCAAGGTGGCATACTTGATGGCCTTTGACTCTGTCATGGGGTTGAGTTGGAAATAAGTATCTAACTTCAGTACCCATGCCCTATCAGTGGATTTGCTAGAGCGATCAAAGAAAGGAATGGAAAACTTCCCCACTTTCCTCTGAAGCTCCCAACTTTGTGTTCCCCTGTTGAAATCTCTAGGCCTATTCCTATACTTGATAGTACAAAAATCATGCAAAGACACGGATTCCTGAAACTCCTTCGCTAGATTCTGATACTCCTTCAAATACTCTGTAAATTCCTCCCCTTCTTCTTACTGCCCCTGATTTTTCGTTGCCCGTCCTTCCAAAAATTGAGGCATATGTGGTCTCGAAGAAATTATGATAGTGGACCCAATGTGGATCTGTGTAGGGACATGTGTATGACTCCATTTCACATGGTTTCCATTATTTCCTTGACTGCCACTAGTCCCTTGAGTATTTTCCACAATTTGGTTGAGAATCTCAACCATTTTTTGCTTCCCCCTTTCCATGTTACATTGTACCCTTGCTAAACCATTCTATGTCCTTGCCAAGTTATTTAAAATATGAAAAGCAATGTCCTCTATCTGTTCATTTATGTCCCCCATGTCTTCATCTCCTTCTGACTCTGATTGGAAGATGTTTTCAACTCATCTATACCCCCTTCTCCTGTATGTAATGTGTGTTCCATCTCCCAAAATCATCAAAGTATCATGTAATGTACAGGTTGCTAGGAAAACCAACTATTATACCACTTTAATACCCCCCCACCCCTACTAGTGGTAAGGATTTTTACTTCTTGTTGTTATATTTTAGATGTTTCTTGGCTTTTAGTTTTCATCAAAGAGTCGGTTGATGTACCTAAACCCCCAAGTAATAAGTCCCTTCATGCTTTTGTCATGTTTAAGAATAGTTTATTGGTTGCATATTTTGTCAAACACTTGGACAACATATCCCTTTCTCACTGTAAAACCCTTTTTTCATTGTTGTTGATTTTGACAAACACTTTGTTGGCATATTCAAAACTCCCTATAAAGATCTACTTAATTGTTGTTGTTGGTTATGTGTTTCTTAGTGGAGTTTAGAATTGGTAGACATGGTTTGATGCCGATAACAAGTTGATTCAATTCATAAAATAACACAAGTCATGGACAATATTACAACCAAAGTTTATATCAACAAGAAAACACATATTTGATGTTGTTTATTATCAAACCAACCTACAACATTTACCAAAAAATTGACTCACAGGTCTAGCACGATTTGTTGTTGTTCTGATCTGCAATGCATGCACCTCCAACAACCAAACAATGAGCAATTTAGCCCTTATGAAACCCCTTTACAACAGTAAATATGGGCACATATTGTAGGAGAACTAAATATGAGAAAGAGCGTTGGAATGATTGTTGTGTAGACCCTCTAAACACCATGACTTTTCCCCCAGATAACTCGGCGTCCACACAAACCCAAATGTCCAAATGAAAGATGCCTTGTTCATTGAAATCAACACTTATAATTGACTCTGGCCCTTATGAAATATAATTCGACCTCGTCAATAAATCGACCTCTACTAGAAAAGATCGACCTACCAAGGAAGGGGTCTGATCTTCCCAAGAGGAAATAGATTTTCTAATGAAGAACTCGACCCTATGACCATAGACTCATCCTGACCACAAAAGAACTTATCCTAGCAAGAGAACTTGGCTCCTTAATAAGAAATTCACACCAACAACAATATGTTTTTGTCCCAAAAATAAACTCGACTTCTCTGTGGATGATTTGACTCCCTAAGGTAGAATGTGACTTCCTCAAACACACTCAATCCCCACACCCAAATCTCTATCTTCACAAACCCCAATCAACATGCAAAATGATATATCTTCTCCTCACAATGGAAACAAATGGAAGATCGAAATGATCTTCCCCACCAATAGCTAGGGTGGATATCTCACCACCAAAACTTGATTAGCTAGGGTGGAATCTTCTACCACCGAAACCAATCCAAATTAGTTTTTAATCCAAACCTGCAAAGGCTCCAAGAGATCTCCAAGTCAAATCAAAATAATCATAAACATAATGAGAGAATGAGCTCTCATCTTTATTTTATCCCTCTCATTTGCTTTGATGACCTTTTTACCCTTTTGGATGACCCTTTTACCTTTTTACCCTTTTACTTAAATAATTAAAGTGACATCATAAGGTTTGCTTAAGTATTAATCTGAAAGTCACTTTATAACCTTTTTTACTTAATTATTTAATGTCACTTTAGAAATATAACCTTTTTCTCCCCAATGACATCAAATAATCAAAGTGATTGTCATGTCCCCTTCTGAGTGATCATGGGACATGAACGAAGTAGCTAAGTGGTTCCATTAGGCTATAGTCATTACAAGGGGAATTAATTAATTATTTAATGTCCTAAGGGAAAAAATGCCTAACAAAATGACATTAGATAATTAAAAGGGGAGAAAGGGGAAAAAATTGAAAGTGACTTAGGAGGAATATGAAACGTCACTTAAATTGATTAAAAGGTAAAAGGGTCACAAAAGAGTCAAGGAAGAAATAAGAGTGAAAAAAAGAGGGCGCTCTTTCCCATTCTAGCATTGGCATTTTCTAATTTCTCATTGAGAGAGCTCATTGTGGCTTTGGAACTCTTGGGACGAAAACCCTAGGAGGAAGTTTTAGAGATTGACTTTGGTGGTAAGACCATCCACCCTAGTTGGTCATTTGGAGAAGAGATCACACTGGTTTTTTCATTGTACTTAAATGGTGGCATAGATTTCTATTTGGTGGCTAAGATTCGTGGTTCATTGGATGAGCTATTCATTGTGGGTTGAATTTCTTCATTAGTGGCTGAATATTCCTTCATGGTGGTCGAGTTTGGTTAAGGGAAATACGAGTTTTCCTGCTTGGGCGAGTTATAGTTAAGGAGGGGCCATTTCCTTGAAGTCTGGACGAGTTCATTGACATGAGAGACAAAAACACCCATCCTGGACGCATTTCTTGTTGAGGAGGACGAGTCTGTACATTGGGATGAGTCTATCTATTATTCTGGGTGATTTATGCAAAATGTGGTGGCACCTTTTGTCAAGGGAAAACAGGTTTAGAAGAGGCACTTCATTTCTAGGCGGTGTTATCACTATTTTGGGGAGCGATTTGTTGTTCTTAGGAGGCCACAAGTTGTGAGAAAGAATTGTTGGGTTGAATCTTCCATTTTTGTACTGCAAATCTGTTGGATAGATCAAGGGGGAAGTGACATATGCAGGCTGGGTGACCATCTCATTTGATTATGTATTTGCATAGGTATTTCATCCCACAATGTGTTATCTCCTCTATATGGATATTATATGAATTCTGGAGGTGTTGGCAGTCAACCCTTCTTATATATGTCAAATGCCACTTGGTTGTTTGTTGTAGTAATACAAGATATTCATGGGTTTCCTTATTGTTGTAACAACCTTGTTTAGAATAAAATAATAGCCCAAACTTATCTCATACACCGTGTTAATCTTACTCCTGTTGTTCTATGATTTACTATTATATTGTATCTATATGTGTGTGCCAAATCTGGTTATGAACTATTTGAAAAATTGTCACATCAACAACATTCATAAACATCATTGTAACCAATTATTTGATGAAGTATTCACACAACCGATTGGGTAAAGAGAAGAAGCATTGTCTTAAAAAACTTAGGTGAGATCATTATAGCAGTATCAGAGCCCTCTTTCCTGCCATCCTGAAGAGGGGTTTGCTATTCATGAGGGGTGAAGACAATAGATTTCTTGGTGTCACATACAAAAGTAGAAGGCAACAAGGGGCATAAAACATTTTTGAAGAAGAAGAGGAAGTAAGGGAAAATCAAACGGAGGTTGGACAAGTAGAAAACATGGGTGATGCCAATGAGAAAACAAGTTTGCATATCTTGGAGAGTTTAGCAGCTGGACATCGACACCTTACTCAAATTATAATCGAGTTACTCACCAACCAAACAAATCATAATCATGGGAGTAACAATGGAGAAGGGGGTTCCAATGTGAATAATGGATACGACAACAATAATTAGATTCTCGTGCTTAACAATACAAGGGTACCTATGCATATTGGTGCTAGGACCACTATCAGAGCAATCCCTAGACCTCTTTTACCCAATTTTTTGGGAAACCAATAGACGAAAAATCAAGGGAAACCAGTTCCAGGTGAAACTTTTCAAGACTATCTGAAGGAATATCAAGACCTAGGTGATGAGTTTCAGGCATCCATGTCACTTTAGGACTTCTGCATAATCAAATACATGAATAGACCGAGGGGTCACAACAAGGGGAAACAAAACAAGGATCTTGCACATAAGTTGGGGAAGCTATCCATTCCTTCCTTCGATGGGTATAACAAGAGCACAACCAGTGCATGGGTACAAAAGCTAGATACACACTTACAAATCAATCCTATGACCAAGGCCAAAGCGATAAAATTCGCTACTCTGCACCTTGTTGGAGAAAACCATGAGTGGTGGTACCATGGGTTGGTCACACTAGGACATGCGACTATCACCTCCTATTTGGAATTCACTTAGAAGTTAATGGAGAAGTTTGATAAAAAGGACCCAGAGCTACATTTCAGAGAGTTATCACAACATAACAAGAAGGATCACTAGACACTTATATCACAGAGTTTCAGAAGCTAGTAGTGACGGTGTCAGACATATCAGAACATAGGCTTGTCATGTTGTTTATTAAGGGGTTGTTAGAACCACTTCATGGTTGGGTAAAAGTTTCAAGCCTGAGACCTTGCAGGATAATATTGTCAGGACAAGGGACATGGAGGACACAGTCCCTAAAACTAATTTTTTTTTCAAACCCTTTATTCCATAGAAAGGCAAGGACAAGAAGTTTTATGGGAAGGAAGGTACGGGTAAGGAAAGGTTGGATGAGGCGAAAATAAATGAGCTAAGGAGAAAGAACCTTTGTTTCGACTACAAAGTTCCATGGGTTCCAGGACATAGGTGTCAGAGCAAGGGTCAAGCTCATTATATTGAGGTAGATTCAAACTCTGAGGAGGAGGAGGAGCGTGAGGTTTCTCTTGAGTAGAGAAAATAACATAAGGAGGATACAAAGGAGAAGCATCGTGAGGAGACCAAGGAGGGTGTTATAACCTCATTATCAGGTACGCCGAGATTCAACACCTTTAGAGTTAGAGGAGTCATAAGGGGATAGTAATTCACTTCCTTGATTGATGGTGGGGAAACCCACAACTTTATTGATGTAGCATGGGTGGCTAGGAGATGGGTAGCTAAAAGGGACTTTGAGGGGTTCAAAGTAGTTGTGGTTGATGGATTTAATGTGTCTTGCACAAAGAAAATTTCTAGATTATCCTTAACAATTGGTAACTACACCTTGACATAATATTTTTATGTGGTAGATGTGGCAGATTCATATGTAGTGTTGGGCGTTCAGTGGCTTCAGACATTGGGGGGCATTATCACAAACTACAAACATATGACCATGAATTTCTTCACGCCAGAAGGGAAACAAGTTGTATTGCGAGGCATGGCGAATAATGCTCCTACAATAGTATCAAACAAAAGGATGGAAGCCATATTCAGACATGGAGATGTAGTATATGCAACACAATGCTTCATTACATCCTAGACAGATGATGAAGGAAGAAGGCACTATCATGCAAACATTCAAGATTTATTGAGCAGACATGACAAGGTATTCAGGAAGATACCTCGAGGGAGACCTCCTGACAGAGGTTTTGAGCACACCATTGAACTTGAAGAGGGGTACAAACCAGTGATCACCACCCCGTATAGGCATCCCAAGAAGTTCAAAGATGAAATAGAGAAAGCAATCAAGGAGTTGCTTGACATGGGGCACATAAAACCCAGTTTCAGTCTCTTCGCTTCCTTGGTGGTCTTAGTTAAGAAGAAGGACGGGAAAATGCAGATGTGTACTAATTATTGGGCCTTGAATAAAAGGACAATAAAAAACAGGTACCTTATACCCAGGATCGAAGAGATACTAGATGAGCTGTATGGAGAAGTGTATTTTTTGAAGATTGATCTTTGATCGTGATATCATCAGATCAGAGTCCATGAGGAGGACATCCATAAGACTGCCTTTAGGTTCCATTATGGACATTATGAGTTCTTGGTCATTCCTTTTGGACTGACCAATGCACCTACTACTTTCCAGTCGTGCATGAATCATATATTCATGAAGCAATTGTGGAAGTTCCTATTGGTATTTTTCGATGATCTCCTAATATATAGTAGAACCTAGGAGGAGCACTTGGCACAATTGGAGGAGATTCTGAGAATTATGGAGGAGAAATCATTATATTCCAAGGAATCTAAGTGCTAATTTGGTATGACAAAGATTCTCTACTTGGGGCATATAGTCAGTGCACAAGGAGTGAAGGTTCATAGGGAGAAGATACAAGCTATTCTAGATTGGCCACCACATAAAAATATCACACATGTGTGAGGGTTCCTTGGGATCTACTGTTAATACATGTTCTTTGTGTCAAGATTCTCTCATTTGACCACCCCTATTATAGATCTCACGAAGAAAGGGGATTTTTGTTGGACATAAGAGGCCCAAAAGACCTTTGATAAGATGAAGGAAGTGATGAGTTCTTGCCCCGTTTTGGCACTTCCTGACTTTACTGAGCCCTTTGTGTTAGAGTGTGATGCATTTGTTGTGGGCATAGGAGCAGTTTTGATGCAGCAGAAGCATCCTATTGCATACGAGAGTAGGAAGCTCTCCTCCATCGAGGGACTTTATCCCATCTATGACAAGGAAATGCTCGCCATAATGCATGCATTGGAAAAATTCAGACAGTACCTGGTAGGTGGGAAGTTTGTGGTCAAGATTGATCACAACAATTTGAGGCACTTCTTGGGGAAAATGGATATTAACGAAAGGAATCATAAATGGGTCGGTAAAGTACAAGCCTATGACGTTGATATTGAGTACGTCAAAGGAAAGAACAATGTAGTTTTTGATGCTCTATTTAGAAGACCAGAGTTGTGATAGTTAACAGATATATCTGCAGATTGGAAATTTGAGCTAATGTTGGAGTATTCCAAGAGAAAATTTGTTTGTGAGGTGATGGATAGAAACATGCAGGATGAAAGGTACCGGGTGGTATATGATATCATACACTACAAGGATCACATATACTTGATTCCAGAGTCCAAATTAAAGGAAAAAATTATGAAAGCCATGCATGACACACCTTTAGCTGGGAATCCAGGATATTTTGAGACATACAGGAAGATCAGAGAGAGGTTCTCATGGAAGGGCCTCAAAGATGATGTATTGAGACATGTGCGAGAGTGTGTGACTTGCTAGCAGAATAAGGCGGAGCAGACCCACCCTACAATATTACTTCAACCACTACCCATTCTAGAGAAGAAATGTGAGAGCATATCGATGGACTTTATCATAGGGCTACCAAATACACATGGCCAATATTGCATTTATGTGGTGGTCGATAGGTTGACCAAGTTCGCTCATTTTGTTTCCATATCCTCAAAGTATAAGGCAACACATGTAGCATATTTATTCTTCAGGGAGATATTCAGGCTTCATTGACTACCGAAAATATTGTTAGTGACAGGGACAATTGATTTCTGAGTGATTTCCTAGTACGAGTTACCACCCACAGATAGATGGGCAAACAAATATAGTGAACAAATGGCTAGAGGGTTATTTTCGTAACTACGTGGTCAGGCAACAAAAGGCATGGGTTAAGTGATTACACTTGGGTGAACATTGTTATAACACCACTTATCATATGTCTGTGGGGATGTCGCCATTTAGAGCATTATATGGATATGATGCCCCATCTTTTGTATACTTGGTGTTTGGGGACAACAGAGCTCCCAAGGCCAAATACTAGATTCAGGAGAGACAAGACATTCTTAAGTATCTTAAGGATAACCTGTAGACAACCTAGAACCAACAGAAGATATATGCATATAGGCACAGGGTCGAGCACACCTTCGAGGTAGGGGACTTGGCATTTCCCAGGCTGCATCAATATAAACAATCTTCTTTGAAGAAGAGTGGTGCAGAGAAACTCAAGCCACAATTTTACAGGCCTTACAGGGTGACCATGAGAGTTGTTGAAGTGGCTTATGAGTTGGAGTTGCGAGAAGGGAGTAATATTCATAGCGTGTTTCAAGTCTCATGACTCAAAAAGAAATTGGGACAACACATCATGACTTCAACAGAACTGCCTCCATTGGATGAGGAGGGGTAGCTAGTACTAGTTCCAGAGGAAGTATTGGAGGTTCAGGAGAAGAAGCTTCATAATAGGGTAATCATGGAATATCTAGTCATATGGAGAGAGTTTCATGTAGAATATGCCATTTAGGAGAGTGAACAAATTTTGCAGCACCCGAATGTACAATTGCTTGGGGACAAATAATCTAAGGAAGGGAGGACTGTCATGTCCCCTTCTGAGTGATCATGGGACATGGACGAAGTAGCCTAAGTGATTCCTGTAGGATATAGTCATTAAAAAGGGGAATTAATTAATTATTTAATGTCCTAAGGGGAAAAGTTCCTAACAAAATGACATTAGATAATTAAAAGGGGAGAAGGGGGAAAAACGTCGAAAGTGTCTTAGGAGGAATATGAAACATCACTTAAATTGATTAAAAGGTAAAAAGGTCACAAACGAGTCAAGGAATAAATAAAAGTGAAAAAAAGAGGGTGCTCTCTCCCATTCTAGCATTGGAATTTTCTAATTTCTCATTGAGAGAGCTCATTGTGGCTTTGGAACTCTTGGGACGAAAACCCTAGGAGGAATTTTCAAAGATTGGCTTCGGTGGTGAGACCATCCACCCTATTTGTTCATTTTCGGAAGAGATCACACTGGTTTCTTCATTGTACTTCAATGGTGGAATATATTTCTATTTGGTGGCTGAGATTCGTGGTTCATTGGTTGAGCTATTCATCGTGGGTCAATTTTATTCATTAGTGGCTTCATATTCCTTCATGGTGGTCGAGTTTGGTTAAGGGAAGGATGTTTTTTCCTGCTTGGGAAAGTTATAGTTAAGGAGGGGCCATTTCCTTGAAGTTTGGATGAGTTCATGAACAAGAGAGACAAAAACACCCATCTTGGACACATTTCTTACTGAGGAGGTCGAGTCTATACATTGGGCCGAGTCTATCTATTATTTTGGGTGATTTATGCAGATGTGGTGGCTCCTTTCCTCAAGGGAAAACGATTTTAGAAGAGGCACTTCATTTATGGACAGTGTTATCACTATTTTGGGGAGCAGTTTGTTGTTCTTTAGAGGCCACGAGTTGCGAGAAAGGAATTTTGGGTCGAATCTTCCATTTCTGGACTGCAAATTTGTTGGATAGATCAAGGGGGGCAGTGGCATATGAAAATTGGGTGACCATCTTATTCCATTATGTAGCTACATAGGTATTTCATCCCACAATGTATTATCTCCGCTATATGGATATTATATGAATTTTGGAGGTGTGGGCAGTCAACTCTTCTTATACAGGTCATATGTCATTTGGTTGTTTGTTGTAGTAATAGAAGAAATTCGTGGGTTTCCTTATTGTTGTAACAACCATATTCATAATAAAATAACAACCCAAACTTATCTCATATACCCTGTTAATATTACTCTCACTATTCTATGATTTACTATTATATTGTATCTGTATGTGTGTGCCAGAAAATGTGCCAAATCTGGTTACAAACTATTTGAAAAATTGTCACATCGACAACTTTCATAAACATCATTGTAACCAATTATTTGATGAAGTATTCACACAATCGATTAGGTAAAGAGAAGAAGACTTGTCTTTAAAAATTTGGGTGAGATCATTACAGTAATCCCCTTTCTCATCAACTATGACTTGCAGGAATCAAATAGACCACTAATTCATCCTCCTAGAATGATCATTTGGAAAGGGACATTACACATGATCACCGTCTGAAACCCTAATTGCATGAGTGACCAGAGTGTTAATGATGTCGAGTTGTTGGGTAGGATGGTGATGAGACTTGGCATTGAGATAGCTATCAGTATGTGTCTTCTTACGATAAACCTGGTGTTATAATGATCCATAATGTTTCTTTGAGATGAGGATGCCAAGAAATGGGATGTTGTTGTTTTCCTCTATTTCCATGGTAAATTTTATGCTATTAGTTTGCATGTTCAAGTGGTCTTTGAACCTATCTTACTTCTCTCTACCATGAGGCCAAATAACGTAGGTGTCATAAACAAATCTTTCCCAGATCTTGGGCTTAAGAAGATAGGTATCAATATACTTATTTTCAAACCATTCCATGTAAATATCATCTACAATAGGTGACAAAGGTGATCTCAACACTACTCCTTTAATATGTTCATGGATATTGCCACATAAAAATTGACGAAATATATTGCTAATAAACTTAGGATCCTGGTTGGTGAAACTCCCTCCTATGTCAAAGACTCTTCAATATGATCAATGAGATCAATAATATAAGTGTTGATACTCAAGACCTATTGGTTAGTTTCGATGTTGTCTCTCTCTTTACCAAAATTTCAGTGAATGATTCCATCAATATTATTAAGAATATTATTAATGTGGAGACTACAACCTTGGTTAAATTGTGCCTTAGCTCAACATATTTCATCTTCTGAGGCAAGATATATGAATATATTGAAGGAGTAGCGATGGGATTGCCTTTGTCACCTGTTATAGTTGATATTTGCATGGAATGGTTTGAAAATAAGTCTATTTATACCTATCCTCTTAATCCCAAGATCTGGAAAATATTTGTTGATGACACCTACATTATCTGGCCTCATGGTAGAGAGAAATTAGATAGTTTCAAAGACCATTTGAACCAACAATCTGAGAGCATAAAATTTACCATGGAAATAGAGGAAAACAACAACATCCCATTTCTTGACATCGTCATCTCAAAGAAAAATGATGGCTCATTGTCACACCAAGTTTATCATAAGAAGACACATACTGACAAGTATCTCCATGTTGAATCTCATCACCATCTTGCTCAAAAACTTAGTGTCATTAACACTATGGTGACTCGTGCAATTAAGGTTTCAGAAAATGATCATGTGGAGCAAGAACTTAATCACTTGAAGCAAGTTTTCAAGCACAATGACTATAATGAACATCAATTCAAAAAATTTGTCTTAAGAGCTAGGAGCAGAACCCATATCTTGAGTGAACCATAGGATGAAATAAAGAATATCATGATTCCTTATATCAGGGGTACAACATAAAAAAAAAAATGATAGATTCTAAGGAAAGGTAATATTAGGGTTATCTTCACTCCTCCAATCACTCTGAAAGACATGTTGGATTGAACTAAAAATGGCATTGATCCAAAACTCCAGAAGGGTGTTTATACAATACCTTGCTCATGTGGAAAAGACTATATTGGTGAGACATGAAGATCATTACAAATTAGACTCAAAGAACATTGCGTAGACATTAAGCATAACCATATCAAAAGATATTCCCTGGCTGAACAATCTTATAATATTGGCCATCTCATTTGCATAGAAAATGCTAAAACCACTATGAAGACAAGCCATTACGGTAAAAGAAAAATATGCGAAGCCCTGGAAATCAAATTAAATGCTTCTAACATAAACAAAGATGAAGGATTCAAAATCAAAGAAGCGTGGAAGCATATTCTAGATAAAATTAAAAATGAAAATAACAACAACCTACACTAATATTTACGTTGGTCGACTTATTCTTTGGTTTTCATTGACTATTTATTTATGGATTGAGAGGTCATGAATAATTGAGCTTAACAACCTCTTGATGATGTTGACCCAGATTATGGGGCCTAACCCTAAGAGGATATAGAGAGTCGAACTCGTGACCTCCCCAACCGATCACTGGAGGAGAGAACTCATGCCTGGCTCAAGACCACTTGAGCTAACCCTTGGGGATTATTCACGTCTAGCTCAAGACCACTTGATCTAACCCTTGGGGCTTATTTAAATAAATCTAAAATATTAAATATAAAGAATAATAATAAATTTTGATCTACACACTTTCAATGAAATGGTTTCACAATTTTTTACTCTATTACTAACTATATGAATCTTCTATTATAAAATTATGTAAGTATTAGTTAAATATTCTATTAAAAATGTATGTTAAGTAATGTATTTCATTCATTTTGTATTAAAATGTATGCAAATATTGGATTTGGTTAATCAATGAAAAATCAATTTGAATAATTGCTCCTATGAAATGTGATTTTTTCATCTATTTTAATGATAAAGTTATAATAATTGTTCATTAAATTTATAATAATTAAATTTAATGTTTTTTATTATTTAAAGTATAATTAATTAAATTTAAATTTTTAAATATGAAAAGGAATTCATTAATAATAATGAATTTCAATCTTTGGTTTCCATGGTAACAATTTATATCCAATCTTTCTAGGATTGGATTATAGTTAGGGAAAAATTTACATGATAAACTTCATGATTTGTCTCATTTTCTTCTAAAAATAATTTGTTAATTTGTATATTTTTTAATTATTTATCCAAATTCCAATACGTGATAAAATTATTTTACTCTATAAGTTATCGAAAACATACACAAATACTTAGAATTTGGAATACTTTTACAAGAATATCACAAAACATTTTATAATTAATATTTTAAGAATTAGTAAAATTGACAAAGGTTTCTATACTTTTAGATAAGTATGGATCCTTAAAAATTTCCTTAATTGTGACTAGGCTCTAAAAAAATACTCTTTTAAAATTTCCATGTCCTTCGTGTATTGACACTTATTTCAAGAAGAATGTAAAAATAATGATTAATATAAGTTTATATGTGTTATACCTCAAGATGTTTTAGACTGTCAATGGAACGATGTCGAGGCACCCCAAGGGTTAAGACTTAGGATGATCCTTAAATTCATGCTTGCAGTAAGTAAAATTATGCAAAAATTGGGTAAGTTTCTCTCTCTCTCTCTCTCTCTCTCTCTCTCTCTCTCTCTCTTATAAAAATCTCAATCCTCAAACTGTCTTGGTCCAGATATTTAAAACCTTCAACTCCATAAGGCATTTGTCCACGAGAGTTAAAGACAATTTAGTTTAAAGAGTGGGGGAAATGGTGGATTAGAATAAATATAAGATAAGAGGATAAGGCATTGTAGAGAATTAATCTTATATCTTATGGAAACATAATAATGTGTTGAATAATTAAGAATTCGACAGTTCTAACACATATAATAGATCGTTAAAACATGCATCAAACAATTAAACATCTTCAAACATTTAAATCCATGGAGGTGCCTTCCACACATCATTAAATATATGAAGAAATGACAAGAAGTGGTCATTATTAAGAGGAAATCAATTCAATGTCATAAGCATACAACACACTAAACATGTTGTATAACTTGTTGCTTGAGATTTTATTAATGGAGATCTGATACAAGAAGCCAAAATGAGAGGGTGGCTTTTACAAGAGAACATGCAAAAAAAGATGAATGACAAACTGAAACATAATGCAGGGGATGAATCTCATGAAGCCTGTGGCCTTAATTATCTGTATGTGCCTGAGAATTGTGATAAAAAAAATATGGTTATAAGAAAATCTTAAATTCCCCAAAGTGTCGACCCTTACAAAATGAGTGTTCTCTTTCTTTTATCCCTACACTCTTCTTCAAAACTACTTCTTGATACTTCTTATTGCTTCTTGATTCTCATTAACTGCTAACTTCACTGCTTACAAAATGCTTATAAGTGGTAAAATTCTAACACAAAAGATTCTTTCAACAACTAAGTCTTATTGGGCTCGCCTAGCACTACTTGACTCCTCTTGTCTTCCTAGAGAAAGCTTGAGAATTTGACACATATAATGCCACGACTTTCCTATCGGATAAACACTATTTTTCACATTTCTAACCATCTCATTGAGGTTAGTGTATCTCTCATATGATGGTTGAGGCGAATGTTTGAAAACCCCCTTTAACTGATGTAGAATATAAAAGGTCCATGTGAGCATCTCCATGATATCATGTCCTAGAAAGACTCTAGACAACTTGTTAAACCATTTATCATCATTTATTTTGCGCTCCAACAACTCTAAATATCTCTGGTGATAAATAAAATCCCCATCCCCTTCCCATGGGAGAGGTAACACAAGAAAAATGAGATCTTTGAAGATTGTCTTAAAAGAAGACACCTCCCCTCATATCTCTTGCAACCTACTGTTAGTTGAGAATCTTCTTGGCATCGATGATGATACTGGTTCTATCTTTAATTTTCAAGTCTTTAAGTTGTTCTTTGGTTCTAGTGTTAAATAATTCGATGATTTCATTTGCATGGTCGAGATTATTTTGTAATTCATTATTTACCCGAATTATCTATGTTCTGGTTGATTTTATCAACTCTAATTTGTCTCCCATCATGGAAAAGTGTCCTCAATTGTTAGTTATTAGGGAAACTATTTCATCCCAAATCACATGCTTTACTTCCTTTAAACCTTACTTCCTTGTGACTCTACTATACAACTTTTCCATTTCGCTCAGGGCTTCATCTTTGTCCGTGTTCAAATTGGACAAGAGCACTTATCTATTTTTTGCTTGTTCTTCCAACTCTATAATCTTGGCACTTTTGTTTGTCAGTTGCATGTTCATATTTCCCACTTCCCTTTCCTTCATGCTGACATCAGTCATTACCCTAGCTATTCCTTTTGTTGGATCAATGACAACAACTGATTCCTTTCCTTGCATTGACACTATGGTCGAGTGACTTTGTTGATTCTTCAACAATTCATTTTATGTTCTCAATACTTCAACCTATATTTGCAATTGCATATTTTCTTCATCTCTCTTCTTCAATTGGAGGAACAATTGTTTCTTTTTCTCGAAGTTTGCATGTAACTCTAGTGTCGAAACATGTTGAGCTTCAGGCATATTAAACTTCTTAATTAGTGCTTTGATCTCTATATCCTTTTTCTTTATTAGATCGCCTACCACACTAGGATATTTAGGATATATGCCCATGGCTACTATCTTTCTTTCTATCTTTGCCACCCAAGTCTTATTATCCTTGGTGGCTATTTTTTCCCACCTTAGCTGCTTGTGAATTTTGAGTGCAATCTCTCTCATTTCCCTCTCATCGAGAGAGGACTAAAACACTCCCTGATACAACATATCACTGACTTGTTGATGAAAATCAATTAGCCGAGGAGATAAAATACACTTTGTTTTAACCTTGACCTGAGTTACTTTGTAGTTTGCTGGAGAAAGTGACCTTTTCACCTTTTCTTCCAACAAGGCTAGATTAAAAGCACCTACTTGGTGATCAGTTGTTGTCAACAACTTTGTTGGTGAAGCTTCCCCTCCTTCCACCAAAGGATATAAATTCCTTTGTGAATCTTTGTTATGTGTCTTGATATCCATGTCATGAGAGAATACAATGGATGGTTTCTTTGTTGTTCCACCACTAGTGGTTGCTTTCTTAAGTGATCCAGCAAACAACAGGGTAGATGGAGAATGTTCAATAGTAATAGGTGGCCCTTCGAGATCCATTTCTCCTTGAGTTATCTTCAACACACCCTTCTCCTTATCTAGAAACTTTATCAAGTTGTATTCTTCTTCTTCTTCTTCCTCTTCCTGGTCTGTTTCTTTGAGCTTCTTTCTCTGAGGCTCATCTATCTTTAACTCTAATTGAGTATATGAAAGTGGACACTTCAGAGATTTAATGGTTGGAACTAAGCTAGCCTAAGATGATAAAGTCATTGATCTAGGAGCTTATTTTTCCATAATCTCTCTGACTTCTTCCCAAGATTAAAAGTTAATTGTCTTTTCTATTGTCCCTCTTGACTCATGCTTATAGGTGGACCTCCTAGCTACAATCACTCCATGAGGGTCATATACCCAACTGCCTTATTTTTCAAAATCAAACAGGCTTAGCATTTGTTGCACCAAAAAGGGGCCAACCTCTTGCAATAGTGTGAAAGTAATTGATTTCCTATGTTGACCAAATAAGAAGTGGTCAACCATTAACCTCTTCCTGATATATTATAAAGCCATTAACCTGGGTGTGAGGAAGGATGGAAGTTTGAATGGTTCTTGTGTGAAACCATATCCCCTGATAATAGTAAGATCCTGTGCAAGGTACGCGTCTCCAGTTCTAGTGTCTTTACTTAGTTGTAGGAAACACTTCATCTCTGGAAGTACTCTTGGAGGGAGGGAACCATGTATGAGATTATACATGGCCTTCATGCAATGATAAACATAATAGCTAAAACCTCTATTCTATTCTTTCCTTTTTACATTCGGGGGCCATTAATATATATGGGCTTGAAATTTCCTTCTGAGTCCATAGTTTATATTCCCCGACCCTTGAAATAGGAGTGGTTCAGAGAGAGAATGAGATACACTAGGTACTACTAGTATCCGAAGGAGCGAGTACTAGGAAAATTATCTAATTGGGCTTGAATGAACTCTTTTAAGAATTAACATAAATCAAAATTTCAAGGAGATGATAGCAAGAGGGAGAAAAATCCAAGGTTGGTGGTGCCCATTACTTTATCATGGTCCCGATCCAATATTTGACAAATAAGGGTCAGGGCATGCTAAATGTTTTTTGGGAAAATGTCAGACGAGAATGTGGTCGAAAGGGCTGGTAATGGATAATTTAGGGGTAAAATACTCCTTTGTAATCTTTTTTTATTAGCTTGAGGTAGTATCTAGTATGTAGCTTCTAGAGTGTGTTCTTTCATTGTTTCTACGGGTTCTTCTGGGAAGAAAACCATTTCCAATAGGGATTCTCGAGACAAATGCAAAACGATGCGTTGTTTGTCAGCATATACTATTTTCCATTAGAAACCAAGTAATTGGTGGCACACCAATGAATGATTTTGAGAAAATGGAAAGTTTGCGGGACACTTGAACTAACTAGGTTGGACTCACATAAATGCATATAATCTCAACCACTCTTAGAATTTTCCTGTGTGATATTGATGATTCAACTTAAGTAAGTGAAAGGCATAATTGGGTCATAGACCTCACTATCTTGGTCAATTAATGGTTTATCATTCTCTGAGGCCTTCTTGGAGGATTGAGACTTTTCAAGGTTTGAATCATTCGTTGTTAGAGAATTTAAAACAGACAAAGGTAGGAGTAAATTGTAAGGATTTTAGGAGATCACGGGTTACCCTGAAGTAATTTGTAGGAGACACTAAGAATGGTTGCTTGAAATCCTTCCTCGTTTGAAAATGTTGGGTGCATGATTTGGTGCTTTGGAACGAACAATATTCTTCGGGCCTGACGGTATTTTATATTTTTATTTTGTCTTTTAGATCACCACTTGTCACCTTTTGATTTATACGAAGTTTGTTTTAACAAAGTGAAAAAGATCAAAGTTTTGAGTGACATCATGGTCCCAAAAACATGTGGCAACTTCCTATTGGTCCATGTCATTACCTATATGGCTCTAAGATCAACTTATGTGTAGCTGAGTTTGATATGGTGACTAGAATACCTAGTGGGTCCTATTTATATAGGTGGTAGCTTCAGATTGGCTCTGACAAGTGCCTTGTTGGTGTGCCAAGATGATCTGGGTTCTTAAATGGAACGAAATTAAATATAGATGTATAGAAAAGAAACACATAGAGATACATTTTTTTTTACTTCTATTATTAAAGAGAACCTAGTGAAACTCTAATAATGCATACTGAAACAAACTTGTCTGAATGATGGAATCTTATCTCTGAGAAGAGATGTGACAGCTACTCTCATTCGCAAGAATATTTACGTGACACTCCATTGCATGTTTAAAGGGCCTCCTTCACCTCAATTATATATGAGAGAGTGAGAAGATAAAAATTCCCATGATGCATGTGGGATAAAATTCCATAGGCATTTACAACACTAGGACTTCTCGGGCAGTCACCCATCCTAGTACTACTCTAGCCCAAGCGTGCTTAACTGCGGAGTTCTAATGCTATATGACAAATTAACACTATTTTGTAGGCATGTACATAAGACCACTAGGAAATCATTACATGATGTCTATAATTAACAAATGAATACGATATTGCATTACATTCCCTATCAAAAGGTTGAATATCATTGTTTATCAAAACCATATGCTTGAAATGTTGATTTAGTGGAAAAGGTGGTTGGCCACCAAGATCCACCTAGATCACAAGTTGTCTCTAATTTTCCTAAGTGTCCCAAGAGGACTATTGTATAGGCTCCAGGTCTCACTAAAAAGGCATACATACGTGCAATGATAATGATCGAGTAGGTGGTTAGGAGAAACTAGAATACTGTTGTCACGACCCAACGATAGTGGTTTAGCCCTACATATTATTTTCAGGAGACATCATTCAATCCTCAACACGTGGATCTCAAAACCATCATCGCACTCCATATGTGTGTTATCTTCCACACAACTTTCTGATACGCCATCGATTGTCCGACGTAGATTAGGCTAGCTTGCAACCATTAGATGATCGAGCTCACATATTTGCTAGCACTTGATTCTTAGGCTGTAGTATCATGATATATCATTCTTCCGAGAAGGGATTAAGTCTTTCAAAGGCACAATTATCCGTGTTTTAGCTCCCGATAAGCGCCTAGGTGCTTGAAATTTAACCTTGGGCCCTTAGGGCATGATTTTCCTATTGATTTCTCTAAGGTGCTTGAAGTACTGGTAGCTCTTTCACTTCAGGATCTCTGTAAGCTCACCTTCAACCTCTATTTCTCCCAATCTCGGATTTACAACGTCGACTAGCATGCATATTGGAGCTAGGGTCAAATCTGGTACTAACAATATGATTAGAGAACAAAAGGATGGAGTGGAATAGGTGAAGACCATGATATTTTCACTAATTAAGGTTGGGAATGCCATCAAAGTTGGTAATTCCAACACCACAAGTGTGATTCTAGAACTCATAGATGTTGCACGAAGTTATTTTGTTGGAATTGTCCTTAGAAGTTCCATCAAAGTAAATATTTTTTTGAATTTTGAATTTTTCAAACAATAAAAAAATTGAAGTTTGATTTTTTAATATCTTCATTTTTTTGTTAAATAAAATATAGTTTAAAATAAATATTTACTACTATATTATATGAATATGAAAATAAAAATACATCAATACCACATCTTATGCTTGTACTATTTAATGTATTTTCAATATGGTGGTTGTAAATGGTTGTTAACTTTTCATATCCAACATTATAAAATGAAAAAAAAAAACATAATTGGTCATTATAGATACCCATAATAAATTACATATCCATAATATAAATGTTGGAATAAAACATTTACATATCAACCTTCGTTGTCATCACCCTGGTTATCTTCCTCTCTTGGCATTATAACATTGTTGTTCTAAAAAATATGTTTAGATCTCAGATCATGTCTCAAAACGAACCATCAATCCCCATCCAACACTTCTGGGTGAAAAAACACTTGGTTGCAATGTTTTGGGAAAACATAAGGCTCCTTAGTTTCAACCCACATTTTTTTAGAGTTAATACATATTATCCCACTATCACAATCTTCCTTTACATTTCTCCATTTGAAGGTATCCCACCACTTCCAACAAAAAATAACACATTGAAAATATATGAAGTCCACTTGCATGATCTCTTGTATCTTTTCGATGTAACCTAACTTCCCCTCTATTAGGTTTTGATCACGGTGGCTAGCAGGACTAGATTGGTTGAACTGTACCTCCACTCTACAATCTTGTGTGACGTGTTCATCATTGGCATACTCAGTGAAAAAATGATGTCAATATGTCCACATAGAGGGACCAAATGCACTTGTAAAAATGTGAGCAAAGGACAGTGTCATGTCTAATAACCCGAGCATTAATAAAAACATAATACATGTTTCAATTCAAATGTGCAATATTATAAATTGAATTTGGTACATAGAGAGTTTGTTACAATTTTTTTTTACCCAATCCCCATGTTTAGTGCATCCATATCGTCTCCACGTGGGTTACAACCAGACACCGCATATTTCTCTTATATCTGGTTAGCCGCCCAATTGTTGGGATAGATTTTCGAAATATTTTCTTTTAAATGATTAGGATAAGGGATGCTTCTACCATTCAACCATATGAATGTTTTCATGTCATTGTCCCATTTGCTTATTTTCTCTTCATACAACGTAACCCATGGCCATGTTTCCTCTGCGTTGTAAAGAACAAATTTATTGATGGCATCAATATATAAATTCATTGATGTATACAAGAATTGAAAATGAATATCAAGAGATCAAATATATATTATCAACTTAAAGAACAAATTTATTGATGGCATCAATTTCTAAATTTGATGATGTATATAAGAATTAAAAATGAATAGCATGAGATCAAATATATATGATGAACATCAGTCTAAACAATTGCTTTGTACTAAATGGACAAAATATAAGTGACTTACTTTTTATCAAGCGCCTTTTTCGTTCATTTGGAATAACTCCCCTTTCGTTTTGTCCTCATCTTTTTGGTCATCCTGAACCACTTCCCCTAGTGTGTCCTCATCTTTTTGGTCATCCCAAACCACTACCTCTAGTCTGTCTTCAATTTTCTTGATGTACTTGTTATCGTAGGATTTTTAATGTTGAAAATCCCAACACAAGATCACCAAATCTTGCATAACTATAGGAAATCCTACGACTGTCACCTTAGTAAGAAATCCCCTTGTTTTAGTGATGGAGGAGGTTCACCACAAGGGAGGCTTCCCTAGTGACCTCAAGGGATCAAAGTAGCAAGTTTATTAGCCAAGCCTACCGCCCCCTCTCTTGATCACCTAAGTCAAAGTCTACTTCAAAGGAAAAGAAGTATGAATCTCATATGAGTACCTTCTTGGAACAAGAACAATTTATAGCATATATAATGTGATTTTCAAGTAAAAAAATACAATGAAAGTTTTTTCAAGACACTAGACAATAGATTTGTTATGGCTATTATGAAATTGAAACAACAGACAATAGTACAATAACAGTAAAGTAACTATAAAAACAACAAGAAATATGCCTAAGAAATGTAACAATTGATAATGGAAATTTAACATAAACTCAATAGAACATTACCCAATTGTTAAATGCAATTTATGACAAGTTAAACCACCTTTAAATCAATGTATGCATCAAATTAAAGTGTATTAAGATGGTTGTAGCAAACTTTTGCAACAACAAAAAGTTTTCAAATGAATTAGCTTTAGTTAGTGTTAGTTAAGTTACTAGATAACTTGACAGATTAAGAATAAATATTTTTTTATCACTTTCACCACAAGAGAACTTAAATGATTAGAGAATTATGGTTATGGAGTCTCGATAACAACAATGCAAAATATTTTAGAGATGAAACTAGCAAAGGGTAAGAAGCAGGGTTTGAACTCTAAGGTGCTATCACATTAGGGCCTCAGGGTTCAAACCTTGAGGAGAAGTGTTTTGCTAGAGTGCAAGCACTTTTGGGCTCTAACAACCTTTTCTCTCTTCTTAGGTACTTCAACTAGGCCACAATAAGGAGTCTAGAATTAAACTCCTAAATTGCTAGCACTTTAGGGCTTTAGGAGACTAATCCTAGGTAGGATTTCCTTTACAAATTTATGGATGAAATTAACCTTGTGAGAGGAGAAAACACTTATGCTCCTCTATTATGGTTTTATCAAGCAAGATCTTCAATATGAACAAGTAAAATTTACCATAAACATTCAATAGCATCAAATGAAATTGAAAAAATTTACTTACTTCACCAGTATATGACAAGAAAAAACCCTAATTGCAGTAATATCATCCAAAAATCAGCTAATAATCATCCACACTTGACCTCTAAGAGATAGTGCATGAGTAAACAAAGCTAGTAACCCCAATATAGCAAAAATTTCAGAAGTAGTCTCTCACATGTGTGAGAATAATGTGATGATAAAATGAGTCTTGGATAGCCTTATTTATATGGAAACCCTAGACATCCAAAAGACTCTCATGAAAATTCATGTCTTTACATAAGAGGGTTGACCCCTTAAATTTTCCCTTGCAATATAAAAAATTATTTTTTTACATGAAATAAAACCCTATAACTGTGATGTCCTTCCCTAAAAGGGTGATGTGGGCTCTCCAAGTGCAACGTCAAACATGGTGAGAGAGATGTTGGGCCTTCAAAGGCCATGTTTCAAGTTCAAAGTGCCTTTCCATGGTCTCCTCATATCAAGCTACATCTAGAACCATCCTATCCATCAAGCCCCAACCCTCCAAGGTGACGTCAAGGGATAAGAGGTGACGTCCTAGGCCTCCAAAGGCCAACATCGAAGTGGAGAATGATGCAAACTCATCCTCTAGTGATGCCAAGGTGTCTCCAAAGGTAATGTACTATGTCCCCTAGGTGCAACGTCCATCATCCATGGTTTTCTTCATGTGGGTCCAATAACCATCCTATGGGAAAGGTCCTGCAAATAAAAACAAGCACACCCTCCAAGGGTCCACAAGTCACAAGTATCATTCCAAGTAAGCCATATTTAATACAAGAACCACCCAAACATGTGCATCAAACCTCCCCTTTTCAAACTAAACAAATGCTTAAAGACCTTATAAGTTTTGCCTAATTTAGATATGGGAGTGGAGTCATGGTGCCCTATTGGGTAGGTCAATCCCCAAGTCAAGGAATGTTTCCCAAGGATACCGGATCTAATTCATGTAGTGAATATGATATGGATTGGGGAAAGAATTCTAGGCATGGGACCTTGACATACATGGGTTCGTATTGTCTCATTTATGGGTGCTTTTGTAGAGGGTGTGTTTCCCTTCGTCCGCGATGCAACATTTTCCAAGACCTTTTATTGAGATTAATGCATTGTGGTCTGAAACATTGAGTATTATGTGCAATGGAAAGTAAGGAGTATTGCAATGCCACTTGAATCTAGAAACACATAGAGTGTCATATGCAATGGAAAGTAAAAGACACTGCAAAATGTGTTTCCTCAACAAGCGAGACACTAAGTAGTTATATGTTATAAGGTCCTTGATTTTTAAAGAGTAGCACTTCATTGCTCTTGGGACCTTAGGGAAAGCATATGGAAGGATACTGATTGGATTTTAACTTTTTCTCGTGAAACGAGGTATAATCCCTTCTTAGGGCCAATGAGCCCAAAATCCCAAAATATGAGGAATAAAAAGGGGAAGAAGTGTGGAAAGTGGTAAGTATGAGCCTGAATCACCTAGTAGAAATCCTTTTCTTGAGGGTAACCAACTTACTAGGAAACCATGTCACTCATCAAGGTGAAACTAGGAAAACGGTATAATTTCCAATCAAATGTTCCATAATCAAGAAAGGATTCTTTGCAACATGTTCAAATGATTAAAATATTAAAATGACACTTACCATGAGACTGGACTTGTTACCTCATGGAGAAAGACCCGTTGTCTTCTTGGAACTAAGCTGGTGTGGTGGATGTTGATATGTGGTAAAGTAGAGGAGATCTATGGGATATGCTAGGAATCATACTCTTGTAGGCACTCCATGTCTTCTACTTGTGGGCCTCAAGACACGATATCCTTAGTTACCCTTAGCTTGGGGGGGTAACATCTAGCTCCTACATGGCGACATGTTCTCATCGTAGAGCGCATGAGAACCTCAACATATCCTAGTATGACATGTGCCTACAAATTCTCAAGCAAAATGTTAGAGTATTAGAGGTGGCACACTCACCCCTTATTCATATGAGAAAACATGCTAACTATAAAAAATCTAGAGAAAAACTTGTAAATATATATATAT
>SNQJ01S0122190.1:15071-26920 GCA_010110895.2 Picea sitchensis | reverse complement strand
GTAATTATACCTCCTAGTCTCCTATATATACCAAGGAGACATTTTCATTTTGAATAATCTTGTACTTGAACATTTAAGTTGGGTAAAAGGAGGTTGCCCCCTTGAAGAGGCTTATTATCTGAAATTATCTCTTTTTCAAGGCGTTGAGTTCTTTTCTTGAGGTTTTTCTATGCTATATTGATGTTTGGTTCTTAACAGTGCAATACACAATGCTGGAGAAAGTGCCGGATCAAGTGCCAGAACGAGTACTGGAAGGAGTGTCGGAAGTAGAAACATGGTGCATTTTTTCCTTGTAACACTAGATAAATGTGAATTAGATGTTGGTAATCACAAAACATGATGAATTATCCTTAATATAATCATTAAACATGAATTACACGTACCTAATGTTGATCATACTGTTTTATCATGAAATTCTTCAAAAAGCTCCTTTAAAATATGAAAAACACATATGTACATGCGACAAAAGTGTATAATAACCGTCATAAAAGTGATCATATCTCAGGCCCAACATTACCCCCACACTTACGATTTTGCAGGTCCCACTGCAAACAAAAAAGAAGTTACCCCTCGTGACTAGGCTTGCTGAGGAGGATCAAATTTGGAATCTTCTCCTTCTTGCTGTGAAGACTTAGGCTTGTGCCTCTTGTGTTGCTTCAGCTGTGCTCTAAGGCTGCGGTTAGATTTGGTCATCTCATCGGCCAATCGTTGAAGAGAGTTAACTTTTGTTTGAGGGACTGCATTGTCATAATGAAGGTGTGTATCTATTGTCTTCCTTTCCTCCAACTGTTGGAGAAGATGATGGTTTTCCTTTTCTAGCTCCTCTATGGTTGGGGCAAAATCGATGATCTCCAAGGAAGGCTTAGATCCTTTGAGGGATGTAGAAAATCTATCAGTTTTAGGATCTAGAGTGGGCATAGGTGAAGTAGGAGTGATGGGAGATCGATAAGGTGAGGTAGGTTTTGATTTTATTTTCCTTAGTGGATCTAATCCATCCACAAAAACTTCCCTAGGTTTCTTGTGAGGGCTCTCAAGGTCGAAGGACACTTGGATAGGGTCCGAAGCAGGTGGAGGTTTTTCATAGGGCTTGGTTCTTGTGCTCTGGGTACTCTTCCAAACAGGTCCTTTACCAAATCTATTGGCTCCCCTCTTATTTGTGGGAATGATGGGAAAGTCTTGCTGCATTACTTCTTGGATATTTTTAGGTGTAGGATCAAGAGAGTGTGAAGGCATTGGGGGGTTAAAAATAGGCTTCTTTTGGTCTTTTCTCTTGGTCTTTTTACCCGATGAAGAAGTAGGGATATCAAAAAGATTTTGGTATTGTTCCGACAAAAAGAGGGTTTGTGCAAGAGTGTTTGGAGATCTTGGAGAGTGAGGCTTGGATGGAGAGATAGTTTTTAGGCTAAGTGCCTTTTTGCTGGTCTTAACTGTCAAGTGAGGGTTTGCAAATTGGTAGATATATGCATCCCAATTTTGCCCCTGTTTTTCTAGTTCGGCAAGAATGAGGAGTTTGATCAAGCCATGGTGGAAGAGACTATTGTGGGGGTTAGTCACATTCTTCCTCACTTGAGAGGACATATTCTCCAAGCTTTTGAGAAAATAGAAGGGGAAGTTCAAGGGTTTGTTGAACAGAAAATAAGCCAAAAATCTAAAATGACAAGCTTTGAAAGTAGAGTATCTACCTTCACATGTAATTAACCTTGTGATGACGATGAGGGGATTGATCAATTCCTCCTTTATCCACTCCTTAGCATACCCTTTTTCTCCTGAAATGATTTCGAATTCGGGCTTAAACACCCTGTTATAACTTGAGCGTGGAAATTGGTGGTTTTTGAACCATCTATCTCCCATTCTTGGGAGCTTTGTAGCTGCAACAATGGACTCTTCTGAAACTTCAAAGGTAAGAGAACCTACATGTGTTGTCTTACCATCAAAATCAACTACAAATTGCATGGAGAGGCCTTCATCGTGGCCCTGGAAGCTAGACAAAAATGGCCCCCAGCTTGCACGCAAAAACACTTCTCTGCATTGTGAAAATTTGGGAATGGCAAACAAGTCTGCATAGGAGGAAGGTTCGTATCTCCTGGGCATTGTGATAGAGGTAAAATTAACCAATAAATGGTGCGAATAGGCCAAGAGATGGCACAATTTGGGCACGATCTGTGCGCGATTTGAACAGGGGACGAATTGGCAGAGGTTGGGAGTGATTCCTTAACACAAGGCAAAGAAAATGACAAGGGAAAATGGAGATAATGGTTTCCCAACTCGATTTTGAATGCTCTTATGGTGGAGTATATTGCACACATGTGCACGCAAGCTGCCATGTGTGGGAATTTCAAATTCAATGGCTCATTTTTGAGGAATGTAATGATGTGTGGTTAGATCAATGTCCAAGTATTTTGACTTGGACATTTAATCATAAACATATGAAGCATCTTTAATCAATTCCTGCAACTAATTCAATTAAATGTAATTGAGTTTTGGTTACATGGAATATAGGACAGTTACTGGTGTGTAATTCATATGGCACTTCGTTCAGCACCTCAAACAACATCTCATACAACACCTCATACGATACTTCATCTAGTACCTCTGTGTTAAGTGCATTTTCACCTCTTATAATGGATAGCCTGCAAATTTGAAGTGTTTTTGATAATCACAGTAGTTAATGAGTAGAAGCAGAATGCTCCATGCTCACTCAATATTCTTGCATATGACATATAATGTCAAAAACCTACAATGAACAGGTTATATAAAACACAAAAATGTATTGTCAAACCTACAATATACAACTTGTAATGAAACGATAAACCAATAAAGAGTGGTCGGTTAAGTAATCGATAAAGAGTGGTCTGTTAAGTATGTGTTTAGTAATTTATAGCACACAGGAGTTAAGCATTTCAAAAATAACATGTCTATCAATGTAATAACCTGTATCATAGAAATAATACAAAAATTATTGCAAAGATATACTTCTCTAGGTGATGATCATTTGTAAGCTCATGAACCCCTCCCCCACACCTAAGTATTGTGACACCTCACAATCAAAAGTATAGGAAACTAGTCAGTATCCCCCAAGTGTAAAGATACAATTTCACATCTTGGTCTAACGAGATAGTTAGAAGATGGCCCCACCTATAGGATAAGAGATCCTATATATAGATAAGAAGAGGTAGGCAAGAGAGTTTCAAGATAGTCTTAGAGTTATTTACCAATGGCAAGTTGATGGAGTTCATTAACCTTAGATTAACCACACATACTTCATGTCATCTTTGTCTGCAAGTAATGACGTACATCGAGACAAGTTCAAATTTACTATTTATTTTTGTCAGATTACCATCCTTGCTAAGTAGAATGCCCCACTGCCAACAAGCCTGTTCAATACTCCAATGAGTTTACCTAGTCATACCACAGATCGATACCCACTTCCAGCAGACCTGTTCAGTATTCTGGTGAGTTAGCCTCTTAAACCCTTAGATACTGGCCTCCATATTTTAAGATTTTAGTCTAAGATTGCTTATGCAAGAGGATGGGGGAACAACTCCGAAAACAACTTTTTTTTTTCAATTGGGATGGTATTTATGTTAGAGGATGACTTTCCGTTATATTTCTTAGTGATTGTCCCAATGTAAGGGGTACTTAAGTGGACATGGGCTATATAAAGATATGATATATTCAATCTATTTAGTGTGTAGTGGATGGTACCATTGAGACAGAACAAAAAGGTATCTCTGGGCTCAACTTACTTTCTTCCTTTGTAGTTATTGTGATGTTTCCATGACTAACCGCTAATTAGACCTCCTTGTTACTCTTTGATAAAGACACTTGACTCACTTATTCAGGTTTCTTGGAAAAATTGTACGAGAGACCTCTAGGCTTGATAGTTATGGTATCACTTCCTTATACAGTGGTGAAGAGTTTCAAGAGCAACTGCTTTAGAATGCCTTAAAAAAATGAGAATGTTTGCAAAAATGTGGCTAATTACATTAAGTCAATATTCATTTGATGATTTAGTGGACACAAAATTCAAGTATAACAATGTTTTGAGGAAATATCCTTGAAACTGTGTACTCCTTGTGAAATAAATGCTTACATAAATCTCTAGAGTTGCCTTTTTAACAAAATTCAAAAACTATTTACATATATATAGTAGGAAATTCAGAATTTTTTTCAAGAACAAGGGGGAACTTCCCCATCTACTAAGGCCAATGCCTTGTTATTTGACATGACCTATAGAAACTCCTCTCTGGAAATGGTCTTATGATAAAATTTAAGTCGGTGTCCATTTACCACAAAGGAGACTTGTCCATCATCAATTGTTTTAATTTTTACAACTCCATTATCATATACAATGTCTACCTTGTAAGGGCACAACCGACGGGTGGTAAGTTTTCCTTTGAAGGTTTTGAATCAGGAATCAAACAACATAGCCCAATCACCAGGTTGGAAGTGCTTCTTCTTAATAAACTTATCATGCCACTTGCTTCTCTGGTTTTGGACAAATATCGTGTGTTGGATGGCATTTTGCCTGATTTCATCCAATTCATTCAATTGTAGGGCTCATTACTTCTAAGCCTCATCCAGGTTCAATCCTAATTCTGCGGCAATACAGAAGGTCCTTACTTGGAATTCTATAGGTAAAATTACTTGTTTCCCATACACTAGCTCATAAGGAGTGTGCCCAGTGGTATTTCTCCAGGTGGTTCGGTATGCCTACAAATCCTTTGGGAGCCTATCAGCCCAATCTCAGTGATGTAACTGAACATTCTTGGTCAAGATGGATTCCATAACTTTGTTTGTGGATTCTATTGTTACAAGGGAAAAACTCTCTATGGCCGCGGGTAAACCACAACAGACATATGTGACTGCAGAAATCAACTCAATTCCAACATATGCTATATAGATTAATGTGCAATACAAGAAAGAGGCGTACCTCGATCCAACGTTTGATGATGTTCCATCATTAAGCACTTTGACCCAAAGCTTTATACCTACAAGAAGTTCTCAACAAACAAACAAAGAAAGTATATAGTGATGATATAAAAGGGATTAGAACATCAGATAACATAATCCATTAGTAAACATTACAAACACACCCATGGATAATAATCGTATATTTGCAAGATACCAATAGGACGGGAAAGGATTATTTCTATTAATAATTGATCAGCAAAAGTGTCAACATTACAGACTTCTGTGTCGGCACGGTTCGAAACCAAGAAACCAAGTTCCTTCCAACTAGGTCTCCACCACTTCAATCCTCCACCAAAGGAAAGCTCATGAGAAAGAGGCAAAGAGGTTCTCTCAACAATAAGGGAAGAGCTTGGGGGATGAACACTATGTTCAGACTTGAGGGACAAAGGGATGCAGACTCAATATGAAGTAATTTCTCTAGAGTAACTTTGCTCTCAAAGTTGAATGTTTTCTCCCATTTTTCCATAGCTCAAAATTGTGTTTTATAGCCTTCATAATGCAAATGAAGGGCCGAGTCAGAACATTTCCAGTATATGGAAGGACAAGGATCAGATATCTTCTGTCGTGACATGGAAACTCGACCCCATTTTGTATTTTTTGGCACAAATCCCGATATATGCGAGCTGTAGTGGAGCAACAAGCGTATACACATCTTGTATAACTGATAGGGAGCGTGTATGTGAAAAAATGTATATTTTAGCTCCAGATTCATCAAAAAGGGGATGATAAGTCTGCATAGGGAAATGGAAAAAGGCCCTCTGTGCAAGATAACAATGGTGAGGCAAATATTTCTATAACAAATGCCCCTTAATGTGTGAGATCAAAGGAGTATCTGAGATGGCCAAAATACATTATAAACAACACAGAAGTTGAGTGGTAGAGAACCAGCTGGAAGAACTCAATTGCTCATTACATTATGTACTGAATTTTCATGCATGGATGCCAATAATACAATGCAGATCCATGTGGAAAATATACCAAACAAGTGTTCATGGCCATGAATAAGAAAATACAAATGCAGTTATATGCCAAAAGCTGTCATAGTCACGAACAAGGCCCAGTGAAACCAGTCACAAAAATCAATCTGAAGATATCTGTATACCATGGAGTACAATATGATCTCCCATGATCGCTGAAGTCAAATAGGTACTGGTCCAATGAAATGGAAGCAACAACTTAGGAAAGATGCGATCACATAGTGATGTCTTCAAGTCTTCTACACTATCCACCAATGGTGCAAGTCTACATCATGTGAATAAATGAGTTGAGGTCGAACACGATGATATATCGTTTGATTACCAGTCATTGAAGTATACCGTTAACAAATGCGAGACTGCCTACCAAAATGAAAGTAGGTATCAAGTCACTGAGTACATCTCTACAAATGTGAATAAAGGAGTTGGTATCGAACACTTGAGAGATCCATTGATCATGAGACATTGATGTATTTCCATCTATCAATGGTGAGAGAGCTTGCCACTAATGACTGCAAGCCTCAAGGTACTCATAAAAATCTAGGTCTCGTATGTAGAATAAATGAGTTGAAGTCGATGGAAAGAGACCCACTGAAAGGAGAGCATTGAGGCATCTCTCATCAGTCAGCACGAGGAACAAAGCAAGAGCTTCATGATTTGGTGGAGATTGGATGAAGAACATGTTCATGAACCAATGACCCTGTGCATCTTTCGCGTGTGCCAAATGCAAGCGGTACACGAAAAGGACCCTCTGAATAGAAGACAATCATGAAAAAATGATGACAAAGGTGAGGAAGCCACCAATAAGGATAATGGCATCCAAGACACTGCAAAAATCCCAAAGTGTGAATATATGTCTTGTCGTCGAACACAAGGAAAACCACCCAGTCAACGACCAATGATGAAATGTCGATTGTTGGGTTCAAGGTGACCTACCAATGATGAAAGTAGGGCCAAGGTGAATGATAAGACCAAAGTATCATGTGATTCCGAGACAAACTGAGGGTATGGATGACATGCAAAGTCAATATTTATGAGGAGTGTCCAACACAGGTTGATAGACTTCCTTTGAACAAGAGAATGAGACATATGGTGGACTTCGACAAGATGGACTCAATGACGTGACAATTATATGTAGGAGGCATCAATAACGTTCTCTATAGGGACTGGAAGAGTAACCAGTTGGTAGAGAGAACTCTGTAGCGAGATCATCTTCCTAAGGCCATGCTAAACCCAAAATTATGATGACACAAGGACTCAATAACTTTCTACTCTGTTCAAAGGCGAAACGACTGCTGCCAATTAAAATATAGTATTCCTTTCCCGCCCGTCTTTTTTTGTTTTTCATAACAAATGAATGCTATGATACAGAGGAGGGAACAAGTGTCACAAGTAAGCAAAACTAGTTCCAGCAGTGGAACATACCTATGCTCAATGCAAGGAAATGCATGCAGGAGATGGACACTCGGGGTGATGTTCCCTCCAGGGTATAGGGTGTCAAATTGTGAAGGATAAAAACAAGGCTCTTCTTGGTTGAGGATGCAAACTACTTAGGTAATAGTTTATAACACAAAGCAAGAACTGGCTAAAGGCTCAACACAACAAGCGAGGGCATGAGATGCAATCACAACTTAACACCAAAAAATGTCCTTTTTTATATCTTTTAGTCTACTTGGTGTGAAAAAGGGATAAAATTGTGCCAAATAGATGTCTTTTCAAATCCAATTTACGAGTGTGAAAAAGACAAATTCACTAGGCAATCTTTTCTATTTTTGATAGCAAGTTAGAAAAGAGATTAACTAGGAATCATGATCTTTCAAATCCAATTTTAATGAGTATGAAAGGGAAAAATCACTCGACGATCTTTTCAGTTTTTAGACGAGTCGGAAAAGAGCTTAATTAAGACTCATTATTGGGATTTCATGGGTAATAAGGCCGCGTGTGCATGAATGATAAATGAGGCTCATTGTAAAGTCACGTATTGAATTATAATGGACTCCCGGTCCTAGAAAAAAAACTTGGCATGGGCACCAAATGACAAAGAGGTTCTAACTAGGGTACCCATGTTTGGCAAGTCTCTACCATTTATTAATGATGCTATTAATAGCAGATGGAGGTTTATGCGTCACAATAAATGGGTTCGTACCTAAGGTGTAAAAAGCGGTAGTCAAAGGATAATGCACAAAAATGCATGATGGAGTAGATACCTATATTATATGATAGGTTATGAATATACCTCCCCGAGGAGACGAACGACCAACTATGACATTGAAATCCGCAAGAAAATTGAGTCAAAACTACAAAAACCAGCTTAAAACCATTCTTGAATTAGTCCATTAGACAAAACAATAGCATAAAACTATATCAAGTGGGTAAAAAATGGCTTATAAATAGTAACAAAATCAAAATTTACTGTATCATTTTCATTTTTACCCAAATAGTGCAATTTGGACTAAAACACCTCCAGAATTCAAATGGCGACCACGGGAGAAATAGGCAATGAAATCACGCACCGTCTGGACTAGGTAACTCTTCATCCCATCCTCTTCAAATTCAGTGGTTTACATTTTTGAGTTAGGTTCTATTTTGTTAGTTTTTAAGGGCACAAATTGGGTTTTTCGGTATACATGGGTTTCTTTGAATAGGTCGCGTATACGACTAGATATATGCCCCCGTGTGAACCACAGGGGGCGTATATCAGGCCCTACCCGTGACTGTTTGTAAATAAACTGTGTATACATGCACAAATGGAAAAAAAAAGATGTTTCTAACTCAAAAATGATTTGGTTTTTTGCAGGATGGTGTTTGAATGGAGAGAGCGAGAGAATGAGGAGGTAGATGCAGGAGTGGATCGAGATCCGATGGCTCAAGAAACTTTAAAAATATGTGGTTTATACAAGTTTTGGGCTCTTAAAGGAATGAGGGCCCAAGTGAGGTTGTTGGAAATGTTGGTGGGATATTGGGATCCCGATAGCGAGAGATTTATCCTTGATGGACAACCATTAAGGATCGAAGTAGAGGACATCTACTTCTTGACTGGACTTTCACACTGAGGAGAGGTTGTGGACCTCAAGTCACGCAGGGCAGGGAGTGGGATGAAGGTCGAAGAATACATTGAGGCCCACTGTGTTGTAGGGAATCCCATGGTGGGAAGTCAAATCCCTATCCGGGCTATAGGTAACCTCATCCTAAATATTATTGTGCTCATGCTTACCAGCATCATAGGATCAACCTCGTTTCATCAAGCATCGATACCACTTATGTTTTACGCATTGAAGTGTGTGAGACCCACCGTCTATGATTGGTGTACCTCACTGTTGACCAACATGAAAGGTCACTTGACAGAGTGCAAGTAGGGGGGTAAAAGAAAATTTGGTTTTGCCTCTATCCTTTGCAGCTTCATTTTCGAGCGAGTCCCAGGTCTGGGACCTAGAGTGGAGATCATTCCTAGAGGACCACGTGATCTGGCTATGGCGCGATGGATCAAGGTCATGAGATGATAGGGGGGAGGTAGGGTGGTGACACCCTACAATGATGATTTTTTCTTCTGGTGGTGGAGACAAATCATATATCTAGATGACTATCCCTATGCGGGAATCAATTTCAGAGGAGATCCTAATATGCCGCTTCCACCAGGAGCCGCCTATGATGCCATAGGTAAAAAGTTTTTATATATTTCATTTTTTTGTATTTTTGTATTGAAGAGAACAAAAATATTTTTGGATGGTGTTTTAAATATTAACTCAATACTTGTGTGATTGCATATGTGGGTCTGCAACGACTAGAGGGATTCCTATGACATAGGTGGAGGAACTGGGGAGATGAGGTAGTGGGAGGAGAAGTGGAGAGATTCCTATAGAATGGGCAGGGTAACCTGTCTCGTTTGACACAAAGTATTCCTATGGTTCAGGTGGAGGATATACCTAAAGCCATGCAACGACAGGTTGTTGGTGTACCTAGAGCATGGGTATGACTCTTCTGGTGTCTCTCAAATGCAGTGGTTTTCTATCATGATACACATCCAGCGCCACAGGCGTAGATGTCATGGGACATGTATATCGGCTATATATGTATTTTGAGAGTTTTAGCCCCAATTTTGTAATGTAAACACCATATTTTTTGGAAATATATAAAGAGGGATATTTGGATTTACTGATATCTTACAATGTGTACATTGATTTAATGGTCTTATTTTCTTTATTAATGTGACAAATGCCAATCTAAAACATAATTAGCGTAGGCATCTGATACATGATTAGAAATTCTAGGAATGTGAAAGTATGTAATAAAATCAAATTGTCATTCTAAAAGACATACTCATAGGAATCAAAGGAGTAACGTTGGATTATGCACACGGTAACGACCGTTCAACTAACATACAACTAACTGAGAGTCCAGGCAAACCTCTAGAGAGTGAATACCATGAGAGATAGCATCACACAAAATTTCTATAACGACGCTATATTCGACCACATTGTTCGTGGATGGCCCTAGGCATACACCACCTGAAGACACCAGTAGACCCTCGGGTGAGTAAATCACCCAAGAGAAGGAAGCCAAGTTCCGTGTATGATGACTGGTTCCATCTGTGAATCCTAGGTAGATCGAAGACTCCGTTGACATCTGCCAACCAAAAGAGAAAACTCGATAAGCAAGCCGAAGACAAAAATAAAAAAAGATGTATATACACTAAATTTACATTAGTATACAAAGGGTTTCTCCCAAGCCTAGGGCTCAAGCGTAATACCTTTTCAAGTAGATCTGATCCAAGTGGATATCGGTGGCCACCCACCTTTTCCAAACGGCTCAAAATGGCTTTCTGACAATTTTGGCAATTTACTATTTTTAGCAGGTTTTAACTTCTGGGGCCATTTTGAGGGCCCAAATGAAGGTTTTTCAAGATATAGGTTATCAATGATAGCCAAAGGCATGATTGAGCCTCCAAAATGAATCTCCTCGATGATACCTTTCCAATGAGCTATCACACGCCTAAAACAGAGATCGTAAGCAAAAGTTACGACCCCAGGAAGTTGATGTACTCACTTACCCAAACGGGGCCCACATGACTTTTGGCACTTCATCTCCCAAGGTTAGGTTTTTGGATGTCTAGGGTTTCTAGCATTCCTGATTATTGTAAAAAGGCCTTCAGAGCCTCATTGTAATCATCTTCTTGCGAATGCGAATAACTGTCACATCTCTTCTTAGAGATAAGCTGCCACCATTCTAGCGAGTCTTTCACTCTGTATTTTTACAGTCTCTGTACATTTCTTTCATTAATAGAAATCATGTATTACTATATATCTGTGTTTATGGTTGCATATCTGATACATTTCTGTTATATTATCGAATATATGCGATATATCTGTGCATTTATTTATTATATCTCCGATCTCATTTCGTGCCGAAAATAATCTGGATCAGTGGTATCAGAGCAGGATGCTCTTGATCATTTTTTTCAGTGCATGTCCCTGACGAGGTCTGAGTATAGAAAGTTGGGTCTCGAGCTTGTCTCTCTTGAAGAAAATCAATCTCACACACCCAATAAACCCTCAATGGCGGAAGAAAAGAAAAACAACGGAGCAAACGATCCTATCAATCTGTTGCTTGAGAAAGCTCTCAAGCGACAGAGGGACGAAATGATGGAGAATTTTTTCCACATCCTTCAATGCCTTCTGATAGCATCAGGTGCATCTTCATTAAGCAGCCACTTTGGAGGCACCTCGCCTTTCAAGGTACAAGTTAATTTTGATATTCCTGTAGTTGAAGGACAGATAGATGCAGAAGCCCTAGAAAAATGGTTAACTCTACTGGAAGGTTATTTCTCTGTTCACAATTTTTCTGAAAAAGAAAAGATCACCTTTGCACTCCTTAAAGCTCTCCCTCATGTCAAACATTGGTGGG
>SNQJ01S0122189.1:26931-38049 GCA_010110895.2 Picea sitchensis | reverse complement strand
ATGGTTTTTAAGAGCCCTACAAAGGTTGCTAGATAAATTTTAATTAGCGCTTGATTTTAGGTTGTTGTTACTCAAAGGAGTGGTCATGAAATTGATGGCGTTTTGACTCGACTCTTTAAACCATGCAAGAGGAAAATGAAATGCAAGAAATTCAAATTTGATGAAAACTAGCTATGGGAAGGAGGAAGAGGTTTTAAGCAAAGAAATAATTTCTTGATAGATTACTATGTGTTCAGTACTGCAAAATGACCCAAATTTTAAAAATACCATGCAAATGTCATAGTTCACTTAGTACACCTATACAACATTGAATCAAATGTCATCATTTCTAACATAGTACACTTTTATGATTATAGAGACCACCATACACATCTTGAATACTCATAAGGATCACGGGGGCTTCACCTTGTTGACCAAGAACTTATCATGTAATTCATTCACAAAGGGGGATTTTTAATTATGAACCCACATGTTGTGAATATATGTTGTGCGTAAAACACTGAAAATAAAAATGTAATAAAGAAAAAATGATACAAATCCTTGTTTCATAAGAGTAATGTCAAATAAGGATTTAAAAGTAAGATACAACATTCATTTACATGATCTAGGTTCCTATTCATGCCCCCTTCATTGGACCAAAAGAAAACATGATTCAAAAATCCATCCTCTCCTCTTTTTAAGAAAACATGATTCAAATACATCCTCTCCTCTTTTTATCCCTTGCAAAGCAAGGACTATAATAATCATCTCATGTGAATAATTCATATGTATAGAACATGTAACAAAAATATATTTAAGTTATGGTAAAGTCATAGAATTTTGTATTTTCCGCCATATTAATTTTTTCTTGAGTTGTTCAAATTGTGTAGTTTTTAGTGTTCTCTAAATAAGATGGTCTCTATCCCTATGACGATTGATGGTATCTCTTGAAATGATCCTCACAATCTAAGGAATACCAAGAAAACAATGTGTTGCATTTGTCAATATAATACCCACAACACATTTTAATGTTAGGACAATGAAAGAAACACGCCAAAATATTAGACAATATATCACATACAAACAATAGACAAGAATTAGGTTGAATAGGGTGAAGAGGAGTTGGTGACTATATAAGAAGATGTGGATATGGTGAAAGAAGAAGAGGTCGAGGTGGTCGACATGGAGGATAAGGAGGATATTAAGAAGGTTTTGTTTTGCCTATATTGGGAGCAAGAAAAGGGAAGGATGCACTTTTGTGAAAAAACCCTCAAATAAAACTTGGAAGAAAAGAAAAAAATATGTACTCATATTTGACAATACAAAAAGAATATGTTAATTAATCCATATAAATTTTAAGAAAATTGGATAAAGAAGAATAATTTCAAGGCTCTAGATGAATTTTTGGATCCATCAAGTGAGGAATAATCCATAGCAAGGATGATAGAATTGATGACTATATTGGATGCATCCTGTTGTCGTTGGATGTGAAGAATGTTGCTTGTCAGTTACCTTAATTTACTACCTCATCACTTGGTCAATGTGTCATGCCACCATTGGATGTGAAGAATGCCAAATTTCAACTATGCTTGTTTCCACCTCATCATCTAATCCCTATGTCAAGTTGTCATTAGATGTGAACAAGGATTAAGGGGCGAAGATGGGTGGATTAGTTAGCTTTGGTTACCACTTGGTCCACATGTCATGTTTTCATTGGATGTGAAGAATGCCACTTGTTATTTAGACATGGTTTCCACCTCATCACTTGGTCCATGTGTCACATCATCATTGGATGTGAGGAATGCCACATATTAGTTAGCCTAGGCTACCACCTCATCACCTAGTCCATTTGCCATGTTGTCATTGAATGTGAATAAGGGTGTAGGGACAAATATGGATGAGATGGCTAGAGAATGGTCGATGATCTCTAAGGTGGATGACCATGTGCATAGTTGATGATATCTAATACAAAAAGTGATTTTTATAATGTTGGTCTATAACTTTCTATATTTTATTGTATATATTTTATTTGAGGATTGCCTTAATAAGTGGACAAACTCAACCTTTATGGTGAGTCTATTTTTCGATGAGGCAAAATTTTTCCTCCAATCTACTCATTTTCTCGAAATTCTAACGATGTGGTTTATCTCAAAATGAGCCAAAACTCTTAATAAAAAAGTTCAATAATCAAAATTCCCATGTATTTACCTATGTTTGAAATCAACAATAAGACTTATGAAAAGTCTTAGATTATATATTCCATTTCCAAGAGCTCATCTAGTGAATTGTTTACCTTTTGACCTTATTTTTATTTCAACATTTGTTTGAAATTTTACTTGTCTTGTCACAATGATGATGAGTCCAAAATATGGTGCACTTTTGACAAAATTATGAAGCATAAAAATATGTTTTGTTTTGTGCTACATATAGAGTTATATGGTCTATTACCCCTCATTTTGGCATAGGGTAACAACTCCAGTGAATTTATTCACTAGCCTTCAGATTTTTTATCACTTGTAGACAATTGAGAAACCTACTTGGTTCCACATATCTTGTTGATGTATAGGATTGCATGGCATATTTCTTGATCGATGATGCAATACTTGATGTTGCATGGTGTCTAGTTGAGTTTGGGAATGACATTAGTTTAATTTATATTTTTGGGCATCTTCACATTTACCAATGTAATTCACATTTATTGAGGTAATTCATGATTCCCAAAGCATTGATAAAAATTGTTTTTATCTATTCTTGGTTAACCAAAGCTTCTCATGCCTTGGCACATTCCAAATTTATGAAACCTCACCTTATTAACTCATTTTGAGTCATTTGTCACATCAATTGATGAGATGTCCGCCTTGGAGTTTGCATGAAGGTTTAATTTGACATGTGTGGGTTTGTTCAACCATCCACTGAATTGGAGAGGACATTGGAATGATTTAAGGAGGGTGATTACACCTTGTTGGTTTGCATTTGACATATTAGAGATGATTTAGAGGAGGTTGTCCATTTTTTAGGGTTACATTCATCACTTGTGAAGCCTTCTTCACCTTGAAGAGCCATGTGTCCACTTGGAAGGGGATTGCGAGTCCTTTTTAACATGTTTGATTAGGATTTGTACACCTTCACACAAGACCTATGGAGCCTATTTGGAAGGGCCACCCCCTCTTAAAGGGTTTTTCCTTTTGGTTCTAATATAATCCCTAATCCTTGAATGAAATAATCCCATTCTTAAGAGGGTTTCCTCTTGACCTCATTGGCCATTTTATTCATCTTGAATCCATTTCCCTAGTTGGATCTGGAATTGATATAATCTTACTTCCATCACCTATATTTAATACCCTAAAACCCCAAAAACTCCATTTTACTAAGATTTGAAGAAATATGTATATTACAAAATTAAGCTTTACTACTTAGAAATCATACAAAATGGATGCCAAGCAGCCAAATTAAAATTCCAACATCCATATTTGTGGAAAATTACTAGAGAAAGAAAAGAACAAGGTTAAGTTCGAGAAAATTTGACGTTAAATTTAACAATGCCAAAAACAAGCACACACACTTGCCTAGGGTCCGACCTGATGTTGTTCTCACCTTGTGTTCTGTTGTTCCAACACACCTGCAAAACGCCTATTGTATTTCTCCAAATAAGGTAACGGTGAAACGCTCGCGACCTTAGAGAAACACCAATGGAGCTCACGACCACTATAACCATTGTTAACTTGGCATAGGATTCCTAGCATAGGATTTTAGCTAGAGCACCCCTCACTCCCGGTTCCAACCCCTCGGAAGTTGTTTTTTTCATTGATTTTGATAATTAGTGATTTTCTCAGTTAGAAGAAATGCAACATTTGGATTTAGGGGTCCAATTTATGAAACCATGCCTCAGGAGTGGATGGACAATGTGGTCACCTATTACATTCCTAAACAAGCATGCAAAAACTTCTTCACCATTCCTTTTATTTCCATGTCCATATTTCTTCTTTTAATGTTTGCTCACCATAGAGGCAAGCATAGAGTAAAGTGGACTAGAAATTCCTATTAGTTTGAGTTCTAATAGACAAACCATTTTTTATTCCATGTCTGCTATGTGTTTGCGAGGAAGAATATAGGGTTTCTCCTAGTCATAGGAATTAGGGAGTGTATTAATGTGTTACTCTTGCATTGATCTATACTAGAATTGTTGAGGATTGAGTTTACAAAAATATATATAAATCTTAGTGATCTATAGAAAGAAATATGTCACTCTACAATTGAACCCAAGCACTTTCTTCAAGTAGGGAAAATGAAAAATTGGGTGGAGATTAGAATGGCTAGGAAGAGCCATTTTGTAAACCATTAGACCTATATTTTTTATTACAATATAGGGTCCTAAAAAATTAGGAGATAAATTTTGGTGGCTATTGTATTTGAGTGAGGTCTACTTATAGGTTTGGATATGCAAGAACACTTGATCCCCTTCATCAATCAGACATTTGGAGTGATGTTGTTTCGCTCATCACTTCATGTGATTTTGATCCAACACCAAATTGTCTTTGATGATACAAACAATGTCAGCATTGGATGCCAAGTTGTTATCCACCTCTTGAACCTTAGAGAGGATCAACAAGTACAAGATCATTGACACAGGTGGTTTTCCATAGAATGCCTCGAAGGGGGTCATTTTATTAGCTCCATGATAGGTAGCAGTGTACCACCATTTGGCTAGGGGTAACCACTGGATCCATTGGGATTTCTATTCTAAATAAGAATAATATAAATAGTTTCCAAACATTTGTTGAGTTCTTCCATATACCGACCATTCGTTTGGGGGTGATATGCTATGCTAAGATTCAATTGGGTATCTTTAATCCAAAACAACTCTTGATAGATATTGCTAGTGAAGGTGGGATCATGATCAATCACAATGGATTTAGGTATGCCATGTAATTTGACCTAAGTATCCCAATGCATGGATCATCAAAATATATCTTACAAGAATTTGTACCGGCGTTTTAAATATTATTGTTGTTTTTATTCTTTTATGTTTATGAAAGCCACAACTAGTTATTTCTACTATTAGTACTCTACACCAATGGAACTGAACAATAAAGAAATAAAAACAACACAAGATCACCAACAATTACAAGAATTTAAATAACATGGGGGTTTTCTAAAGAACATGGGGGTTTTCTAAAGAACATGGGGGTTTTGTCACAAGATCCATGTTGAATTCATGGGTTCAATCCCAGGCATAAATAAACGTCCATCTTGACATAAAAAAAATCCCTACAAAAATTAAATTGCATAGGTGGTTACCATTTTCATGGCAATTCTTGTTCGTTGAGTGTATCTCCTCTGTATTTCTCTCCAGTAGTCGATCAATGCTAGTGGGCTCACATTGTCCCCTCCTTCTCTCAAGTGACTGACTCTAATGCTAGTGGGCTCACATTGTTCCTTCCTTGTCTCAGGCAGCCAACTCCAATAACTTCATGCGACTAGGGTTTTGTTTCGGGTGGGCCTCCTTGCTAGTGGGATCATAGTGTCCCCTCCTTGTCTCGGGTGACCGACTCTAGTATATGTAGGCGACCAGGTTTTTATTTTGGATGGGCCTCCTCCTAGTGGGCTCACACTATCTGCTTCTTGTCTCAGGCAACCAGATCCAATATGATCTTCACGTGCATGTGGGATAGGGTTTTGTTTCGACGAGTGGTTGCCTCAAATAGGTTCACACAGCCTGATCGCGGGATTATGGATTTTTTTCTTTGTTTTTTGATTGTTATAACATTTTTTTGTTATTTCATTATATTATATTTAATATATATTATATAATATATTTATATATATTAGTAATAATTAATATAATATAAAATTAATAAATATTATAGATATAGTAATATAATAAATATATTATAATGCTATAAGGTAAGGGGTTATATAGTTATAAGGGTGATAAGGTTAAAAGGATAAGGGGTTATAGTTATAGTATGACGATGACACTAACAATGACAATTATGATGATGACAATGACGATGAGTATGATGATGATGATGATTATGATGATGACAATGATGACAAAAATGATGGCGATGACAACTATGATGATGATGATGATGATGAAGAAAATTAGAACAATGATGATGACGATGATGAGGAGGAGCAGGATGACTATGTTGATTATGATGATGAAAATAAAGGTTGCATGAATGGTTATAAGGGATAATGGTTATGGTTATATTATTTAGGTGTTGGGAAGGGGAGGCAGGTGCGAGAGGGGTCCTTCTTGGACCCGATGGTGACATCAATAAGTAAGTTACTCTTGGAATCTTGGGAAGATGACCAAAAATAAAGCCGAAGTGTATGTTGTCTACCAAGGCCTGCTAATAGCCATCCAATGACAAGTTCGTCATTTGACCATTATTGGAGTCTCCCTAGTAATAATCAGTTTCCTCCAATTTATATCTGTCCCTTAGGATGAATAATTGGAGAATAATACCAGATCTAATATGAGAATAATGCTTTTATTTTTTCTCAGTTTTGTTGAGTATATAGCTTCTTTAGTAGGAATTAGGTTGTTTGCAATATTTCATCCTATCATGGAACCTCCTAGTTTCTCTTAATGATAAATTTCATGAGGGGCCTTAACCTATTCAAAATAGTAGTTACAATACTTTTGTAATAATTTTACACAAGGAGACCAATTTGGAAGATGAAAGTACCAAATCTTCCTACTTTTATGAGACCAAGTGTTAAAAAGATTTAGTTTAGGTATTTGAGTGTTTTCCAAGATTTCATTGACTGTCTAATTCCTTATAATAGATCTACATTTATAGTATACAACTCTGTTCTATGACTTAAAACACTAAACTTTGAAAATTTGTATCTTATATGTTCCACTGGGTATCTGAATTCGTAAGCGATAAGTGTTGATTCTTCCTAAATTTGTGTTCTTTGTCTATACCAATTTTATAATGTAAAAATACAGAGGAAGAAGGAGGAAGGTACAACCCCCTTAATCTACTAAGTCCCATAACATTTCTACCTCCTAGAGATCTCCATTTGATGTTTCTGATGAATACTAATCCCTGACAGACTTTTCAGGTTTTCTATGGAATTAGGTTCACCTTTAAAAAGGGGACTAGACACCCTTGGGAGACCGGTCAAGGTAAGTCCATGATACACCCCATCTATTCTTTTCCTAAATTCGTCAATTATGTGTCACCAAATACAACAAAATTTTAGGTTCATTATCTTCTCACTTACTAAGAAGCCAATTTTCTCTCTGCTACAACAATCTGGAAGGTTTTTTTAGCTTCCCCTGTTCTATATTGTTGCCTTTGTCAATATAACTTTCTAGGCAAATGAATGGTATCACATGTCCCATGAGTGGATAAGTGGATTGTCTCACACCAAATTACCTTTATAACATATATTACTTGATCCTTATGATCAACAATTCCCCTCAGACATGTAACCCTAAAACCCTAATTATTAACCATGATACCTACTCCTTATATTATCTATAACCCCTAAGAAATATAACCCAAAACTTAAACTAATTTATATACTAATTATCCCATAACACCATAATTAATATAATCCCTAACTAAACCTTATAATCCTTAACACCTGAAACCTATATTACATACCCCCTAAACACATATTATCCTTATCCATTATAACCACAGTTAACCTAAACCCTAACCAATATAACCCTCTTCCTTCATCGAATTCTTTTCTTCCTTCATCATGATCCTTATTAGGTTCATCCTTGGCCTTTGTCAACTAATGAACTTATGGAGCCATCCTTGTAACTATAGTATTTATTGGCCATACTTTCCATGTGATTTTCTAAAGCAAGTTTCAAGTAGATGGAAATTACCACAGAATCATATAAATTTCCCCTTAGTTCACAATGAAAGGCACAACGCATACCCAAGTGGTTGTTCTAGAAAACCCATGAAAATTTCCATGGTTACTCAAGTTACCACATTATACCCAAGAGAACGACCATTATGATGGGTATATTGTTGGGAGTTCCATGTGTTAATACTAAAAAGGGTTTTAGTTTGGCCAAGGCTATGAAAGACAAAGGCCCAGTTTGGGATGCAATTGTTGGAGAAAATAAGCTCCATCCAACAAAGATTGAAGAATATGGAAACTGGTGGTTTGAAAATTTAATTCCAATAGGCCCATGACGTATATTGTTAACATGAATAAAAGTAAAGAGTGTGATTTTATTGTGTTTTCAATGAACTTGTGTCACCCAATTTGTGTACTTTCAAATAAAAATAGGGTTTATGGTTTACATGATGAATTGATGATGGAAACAAATGGGTGTGTGGGTCATATTTGAGTCTAGAAACCCTCCCATATCGTTAAGGCACGAAAATAGTCTATCCATGTCAAATTTTAGTGCATATAGACACAGTTTGTGAAAATTTCAATTTTTTCAAGCATGCATAAATTTCTTCACCATTTCTTCACCAATTTACTCTTTGTCACCTATTTTAATCCTTTTAGGTGATATGAACCAAGGCTAGGTTGTAAATCACTTATAGTAGTGGGAGGTGAGATCCCACTTTTTGGTTATGGAAATTAATCTAGAAATTGAAATTCCTAGCTAGATAAATAAATAAAATTGTGGCTTGTCTTAAATAATAAATCTCTAACTTGGCACATCCTAAAGAAAATAATTTTTGAAGGCCTTGGTAGGTGTTGTCTCTATGAATCTAAAATTGAATCTAACTTCCACATTATCTTATCTTGCCCCTACTCTAAGAACGTTTGGTGGAAGATACAGGGGATAGAAATTAAATCTCCATAATGCATGGAGAGGGGAATCCATCTAAAAATATCTCACACGATGGTGTGAGAAAAAGAAAACTAAAAGGTACAAATCATTCCCTTCTATAGAATCGATGTCGGGACTATCTTAAAATTTGACATGGAACTTCCAATACACCCATCAGAAATGTCTTCCACCAAACCCACATAATACTTAAGAATCTCATAACACCCATCACGATACTAAAGGATGTTTTATGTCCCCACATTATACTTAAGGAGGTTTTGATTATTGAATTACCAATTCGAGTTGATGTCGCAGAAGCTTCAATTCAACCACCACAAATGTCATGCACCAACCCCGCATAGTGATCATTGAATGGTTCCAATGTTGATATTTCTTCAATATGTGCCTACATGCCTTGATGGTATGGGAGGGTTTCAAGACTCAAGGATGTATGATGTCCCCACATAATCTTTGAGATCATCCACATTTGCATCAACGTTCATCATGTTGCACCTATCATTGTCATCATTCGTCATTCCCTTCTATAGAATCGATGTCGGAACTTATATCTTGAAATTTGACATGGAAATTCCAATACACCCATCACAAATTTATTCCACCGAACCCGCATAATACTTAAGGATCTCATAACACCCATCACGATACTTAAGGATGTTTGATGTCCCGACATTATACTTAAGGAGGGTTTGATTATTGAATTACCAAGTTGAGTTGATGTCACAGAAGCTTCAATTCACCCACTACAAATGTCATGCATCGACCCCGCTAGTGAGCAGTGAATGGGGCCAACGTTGAAATTTCTTCAATATGTGCCTGTATGCATCAAAATTTGACATGGTTAGACTAGACACATGCCTTGATGGTATGGGAGGGTTTCAAGACTCAGTGATGTATGATGTCCCCACATAATATTTGAGATCGTCCACATTTGCATTAACATTCATCATGTTGCACCTCTCATTTTCATCATTCGTCATTCACTTCTATAGAATTGATGTCATAACTATATTGAAATTTTACATGGAACTTCTAATACGCCCATCACAAATTTCTTCCACCGAACCCGCATAATACTTAAGGATATCATAACACCCATCACAATACTTAAGGATGTTTGATGTCCCCGCATAATACTTAAGGAGGGTTTGATTATTGAATTACCAAGTCGAGTTGATGTTGCAGAAGCTTCAATTCACCCACCACAAATGTCATGCACCGACCTCGCATATTGAGCATTGAATGGTGCCAACGTTGAAATTTGGAATCATTAACATATCTACTAGAACATATGAAAAATAGGGTTTATGATTTACATGATGATATATTTATGATGGAATAAAGAGTGTGTGTGAATGAAATTCGAGTCCAGAAACCCTCCCATATCATTAAGGCATGCAAATAGTCTATCCATGTCAAATTTCAATACATACAGATACAATTTGAAAAAATTCCAATGTTGTCCCCATTCACATGTCATTATTGCCCGCCTCTAGTATTATTATGGTGTTGATTAAGTAATCAACGAAAAAGAGGAATTTTTCATCACAACTATGATGCATATACATTTTATATACATTAATGTATAACCTGAAATAAAAATGAAGAAAGACTGACGAAAACGTAAAACTTGCGTCAACCAAATTGTGTACTTTGAAAGAAAATTAGGGTTTATGGTTTACATGATGAGTTGATGATAGAAGAAAGTGGGTGTGTGAGTGAAATTTGAGTCTAGAAACCCTCTCATATCGTTAAGTCATGCAAATAGTCTATCCATGACAAATTTCAGTGCATACAAAAATTGTTTGAAAAAATTTCAACGTTGGCCCCATTCATAGGTCACTGTTGTCGATGTCTAGTCCTCGTACAATTTCCATTTCTAGTTCCTTGTAAAATTAAGTTCGAAATTAAACACATCCCAGTATCTAGTACTACAAGGGAGTATTTTTATGGCATTGATTAAGAAATCAACTAAAAAGAAGGATTTTCCATCAGTACAACTATGACACAGATACATTGTATATACATTAATGTAGAACCTGAAAGAAAAATGAAGAAAGACTGATGCAAAATTAGAAATTGCATCAACCAAATTGTGTTCTTTGAAAGAAAATTAGGGTGTAAAAAAAAATTCTATAGAAATGACAAACACGTTCATCGAAACTTCGTTGATGCAATACTGTGACAACAATATTGATGAAATCTTATACGATCATGATGGTATAAAAATGAAAGAGCTTCTCTTGGTTTCAAGAATAATTTATCCTCGACTGAACAAGGCCAACCATGTGAAGGTGGAATATCATATGGCCCCTCCCCTCCCCCTCACATCACTGTCAATTGATCCC
>SNQJ01S0122188.1:10882-23656 GCA_010110895.2 Picea sitchensis | reverse complement strand
ATATGAAAATAATTCAAAGTCCTAACTTTAACTTTTAATGTATGATATGCTCCTAAAAACGATGCAATTTTCAAATTCAACTCTACAATTCAGAAGTAAAAATGCAATATTTCACTGTATGTACTAAGCTAATGATACAAAATAAAAAAAACAAAAAATGCCAAGAAATGCAAAATGCCTATTTGTTTTTGTATTTTCAATATATCGAAACTAAAAATGCATGGACTGAAAAGTAACTTGATATATATAGCCCTACTGTGTATAAAATAGAGATAACTCAAGCAGGTTATCAAGTAATGAAATACCCAGACCAATGTACAAGGAAAATAAAAATGAAAAGATGAAGATAAAAACTTCACCCAAAAATTCAACCAAAAGATGGTTTTCTGTCATCCCACTTGCGCTCAACAGGACCTATAGGGACCTAAGAAGGTTCAACAAGCATCAAATCCCACCCAAAAAACACCAAACCAAGCAAACAAGAAAGCATAAAAGGTGTACATGAATGTTTGGGAAAACAAAGTGTATATACACAGCTTGCAATGAGACAACCTACGTGTATACACAACTATCAAGCAAAAAGGTGCGTATATGCTTTGAAACAAGGTTAGGAAAGGGATAAAGGCTGAAAACTTAGACCTAGAATGAACAAGAGCTGTCAAGAAATGATACGACAAGAACCACAATAGAAACGAGAGAAATCTAAGGAGAAACCTACTTCAAACCCTAAGAAAGAAGATCAATCCACAGTATGGTCGCCAATTCTATTATGAGGAAAATATCTCTATGGCTAGGGTGAACCACAACAGATAGATATGACTATAGAAATTGACTCAGTTCCAACATATACTATATAAACTAGTGTGCAAGAGAGGTAATAAATAGGCCTACCTCGTCCAAGCATTTGATGATGTCCACCGTTGAGCACTTCGACCCAAAGCTTTATACCCACAACAACTTCTCAACAAACAAGCAAAGAAAGAATATAGTGATAGTATAAAAGGTTAGCACATTAGATAGCATAATCCATTAATATACAAAACAAACATGCCCATGGATCATAATACATATATTTGAAAGATATAAATTGGATAGGAAATGAGTATTTCTATTAATAAATGATCAACATAAGTGAAAACATTACAGACTTCCGTGTCGGCACGGTTCAGAACCAAGAAACCGAGTTCCTTCCAATTGGGCCTACACCACTTGAATCCTCCACCAAAGGCAAGCTCATATAAGGGAGACAAAGAGGTTCTTCATCAATAAGGGAAGATATTGGGGGTTGAACACTGTGTTCAGACTTAAAGGACAAAGGGATGCAGACTCAATATGAAGTAAATAATTTCTCCAGAGTAACTTTGCTCTCAAAGTTGAATTCTCTCTCTCTTTTCCATAGCTCGGAATTGGCTTCTTTATAGCCTTCAAGATACAACTGAAGGGCCGAGTTGGAATGTTTCCAGTATATGGAAGGAAAAGGATCAGAGATCTCCTGTCGTGACATGGAAACCCAATATTTAATTTTTATTTTCTAGCACAAATCCCGATGTACATGGGCTGTAGTGGAGCATCCAACGTATATGCTTGCTGTATAGCTTGCAAGGTGCGTACAAGTGGAAAAATATTTATTTTTTTCTCTGGATTTATCAATCAGGGAAAGTAAGTCTGCATGGGGGAATGGAATAAGGCCCTTTCTGCAAGATTGCATAGGGTGAGGAAAATCTTTCTCTAACAGTGCAACATGTAACAGGTCATGGTGCTAATAACAATGTCATAACAATGGATATAATCCATTCACACAATATGGAATTTAGAGCTTAGAGCAATTAGAAAAAACACATAATAGGCATTATCTATCACCAATAAAACCAAGATTTCATCAATCATGTAGAACTATCTAAGCAGTGTCGAACAACTTCATAAACATGAAATAAGAACCAGATCTGATCTCCCAATCTACAAGGGGGTCCCACCTACTAGTATTATATATCTTGTTAGCTTATAATAATAGGCTTTAGAAATACTTTGCGGAAAAAATCCTCATTGCGATTTTTATCGTCAACAAAATGGCGACTCCATAGGGAAATTTGTTTTCAAAAAATTTAGAACTCATAACTCATGGTTTCGCAGACTAAGAACAACAGGTCAAGAATATATAACCAGGAATATTATGCAATAGGGGGAAGCGAGCGGATTTAATGAAAAAATGACCAGGAATTTGGGAATAATTCATGAAAAATGTTAAGTATGAGGGGGTTTACCACTGTGTGCATAATCGTTCAACCATAATCTTCTCTTTTATTTCAAGGAGAAAAATTACGGACTTGCTCTTTTAAATTCTCAATTGGATGGAGAAATGGAAAGCAGAAGCGGGAAATAACCAATTCCTTTGAAAGACAGCAGTGAAGGTAGATAACAAATTCAAGTGCTTTCAGGGGGACATCGTAATAGCTGTATAATATTGATTTTTATTGACTAACAATATCTTGTAGGAGTGTCACTTTGGAAAAACTGATCCAACATCTTATTCTTGACCAGAATCAACTTAAAGATGAAAAAAAAGCAATAAAAATCATAACAGAACTAAAACTGTGGAATTTAAAACATCAGAAATAAAATGACAAAAAAGTAAAGGCAATATGAAATTGTCAAAATTGGAAAGCAGGAATCAAACTATTTTAATTCCGAAATGAAAAATAGTGATAGAAAAGAAAGAAAAGCTAGACTACTAATATACAAAAATCCAAACAACGTTAGAACTTTTCAAGTTGGTTCCATGTAATAATTCAAGTGAGAATCGTTAGTGCTATAGGATAATAATCACTGCCATAAATTTTTTAGAATGTAAGAGTCAATACTCAGGACAAAAGCGATCTTGAAAAGGCCCAACCATAACAATCGAAACTCTGAGGTAACTAACAACCCTTTAACATATATAATTAGATCATCAAGATAGATATGAATACTGATCAATTCATCAAGAGTTATTTGTATAGGTATTTTAAAAGTGGTACTTGCATCAGAAAGCATACATTCATATGTCATGGTACCCCAATCAGTGATAAGGGTGGTTTTGTAAGCATCTTCCTCTTTTACCTCGATTTGATTGTAACTGAAAAGGACATTAAGTAAGGGCATAATCTGTGACCCAACAACCTTCTGCAAAATCATTTCTATTATAGGAAGAGGAGAAAAACCTTTCATAATAGCCCACTTAACTGCATGAAAATCAACGCAAAATCTTATTTGTTCAGTGGATTTTCAGACAGGGACCAAATTTGAAACCCATTCAGAATACTTGACTCGAAGGCTGATACCAACCTTCAAGATTTTTCCCAATCCTTTTTGAATAATTGCTTCCGGTGCAGGGTTAATAGGTTTTTGTTTTTTCCTAACTAGTTTTACACCTTCCTTGATGAGGATGGAATGCTATATAAGACCAGGATTAAAACCATGAAGATCCTCATAAGACCAAGAAAAAACATCTTTATATTCACCAAGTAGCCTGGAAAACTTCATTTCCTCTTCATCAGAACATTGGGAACCTATTTTAACATTCTTTGGAGCCTCGGGTGTCCCAATGTTCAAGGATATGGTTTCACCCACCTTCCTTTCTGACTCATCTTTTTTTTTCTTTTTCTTTATTTCCTACATCACTCAATGAAAAATAATTCTCAAGAGGAGTCAAGCCCTTAGGGATCTTTTCATCTTTGATGGATATAATTTCCTTGGGCTTACGGGGTTCATTTTGAATGAAATCACAAATTCTCTCATCGTTAGGGAAAACCTGTCGAGATTCTATATTGTCGGGGATATGCTGATGATATAGATATTGAAAAGTACAATCAGGTCTGTGAGGCAAACGTTTCCGATTAGGAGAAACTGCAAAGACAACTAACCTATTAGCCATTGAATTCAATTCCCTCTTAACATGAGTGATGTTGAAAGATAATAGGTTTGAGATAAGTGGCCAAACAGTTTGGGTATATCGTTTCATCAACTTGTTGCTAGGAGAGTATATCTTATGTACAAGGTTCACAACAATCTCAGAATCTCCAAAAACAGAAAGGTGACCACAACCAAGATTATAGGCATTTTCAATGCGTAATAATAAAGCTTCGAAATGAGCGACATTGTTCATACAAGAAAACTCCAACCTGTAAGACAAGTTATGAGTTTTCCCTACAGGTGAAATCAAGATAATGCCAACTCCATTACCTTTATTAGAGCATGAACCATCAAAGTGCATATGCCACATATCATCATCTAAATTGATTTTTTCCAAGGGAATATTATCCTCAACAAATATGGAATACACTCCTAGGTCCTCTTTGATATAGTTTACATTAGGTTGTGGGAAACTCTCTATGTAAGGTGAAATCCTTCCCTCTCTAAGGACTAATTTTTTTTACCATTCAGAGGAATGGATAAATGTGTTCCATCGAGTGAGAGGTATCGACATGTTAAAGCTTGCCAATCTCTTCCCAAGATGATTGATTAATTTCTTATTGGCATATCGTTTACCTGGATACTAAGGGTCGTCCTTATTTTAGGGTGTGCGCACAAAAATAAGGTCACATCCTTAATCTCACCTATGGTCGTTTGTTGTAGACTATTATAGGAGAGCATGATTCTGGCGTTTTCATTTGTACAAGACAAGCCTAACTCTTCCATAATAATCTTCGACATCACACTTGGGCCCGAACCACCATCAATGAGGCAAAAATGGGCGATCTTATCCATAATATTTACAGAAATATAAAAAGGGGGATTTTTTTTACAGGGTATCTAAAGTTATGTACACCTAATTTATTTATAAACGAATCCTCTTCGTTCACCTCTTCAGAGAGGTTGGATACAACAAAATATTTTCCTTCCATGAATTGTTTTAGATGCATCTATTGTTCAGGAATGACAACCATGTCCAGAAGGGTTGCATCTGCTTTGATGTTGGCCAACTGATTCAATATATTGTACTTGGAAGAGGGGAGAGGGGAATTTTTTCCTTGAATATCAGGAACCTTAGGAACCTGAATAATAGCAGTGGGTGAGGATGAGATCGGGCTAGAAGAATTGTAGGGTGGGTCAAATTTGCTTTTGGGAGTATAGGCTTTGTTCCGAGTATTGATGATCATGACATATTTTGGCTCTGCAAAATCCAGGACAATGATGGTACAGGTATTTTACCAAAGATATTATCTCTCGCACTCTTCCTTACCTCACATGTGGCTTCCTCATGGTGTTCCTCATAGAAGTTACACCAACTTCGAGGCAATATAGCTTTAGGATGAAAATTATTTTCAATCGGATTTCTAAAGGGGGGTGTAGAAGAGGATGAAGCTCCAGGGGTGAGAGGGGAGACATTTCCTTTTCGCTCATACACTATCATATGATTATTCATATCTTGTACTAGTTGTAAGAGGGAGGACATGTCTGTCTGTTTAACTGATTCTCCCTGTGGAAGACCTATTATTTCAAGTTTTTCTTCATATTCCAAATAAGTATGCAGAACGGAGCCGAGATTATCAACGACCTTTTCTTCAAGCCTATGACGGTAGGGGGAAGGTAATGCATTGTAGTAATGCATGAAAGTGGCTTATTTATTAGGTCAAATGAGTTCAAGGATTTGATTGTGTAACTTAGTGAAATGCAAGTTGAAGGACTTGATGGTCTCACCATCCTTATAGGCGATGTTATTGTATTCCCTTAAATTCTCAGCTGGGATTTTAGATTTCCCATAAGTGGATCTGAACCAATAGAATAACTCCTCTCAAGTAGACAGAATATTAGGAGGAAGTTCAAAGAAATCGGTCACAACATTTCCTTCCAAGGAATTGACAAATAAGTGCATGCAAGTATCGTTGTCATTGGCCGCTATGTTGTGACAAGCATTAGAAAATTCCACCAGGTGTTCGTTTGTAGTGACAATGTTATTTCCTGAAAACCTAGAAAGATGTTCTTTGAATTTAGGAAGTGGACGAGTGGCAGGTGATAGGTTAAGAGGAGAAGACACATGCCATGGTGTGGTTGTGGTGTCTTCTTCAAACTGAAAAAAGCCCATGCTTTTTAATGACTTTGGTGGGATTTGTGGTAGATTGGATAGGGATATGGTGGCTATATAAGCTATCAATCACTGAAGAAGATGAATACTGAGAAGAGGAAACACTTCTAGTGCCACCAGAGCCACCACTAGATGCCATATTGTGGATGATAAGTGAGGGAAAGAAAGATGAACTGGATGAATCAGACAAATTTCTCCTTAGAGCACTTTGTTGGGTAGACAACACAACGTTTCTTCTTCCTAGTTTAGCAATAGGATTAATTTCGGGTGATAAGCCTCTTCTTATTCTAGAGACACGAGAGTCTAAGGACATGAAATAAAGGCCAAAATTGAAGGAACAAGAAGGTTACTGTTGATTTCTAGGTTGTCTACGTCTAGCTTCCAAACGTTCTTGGGCACTAATATCTCGTTCAATGGCTTCCCATGAATGATTAATCTCAGCACGGGTATTGACAGTGTCTAAAATGGTGTTAAACAGATTCAAAGAAATGTTGGTCTGATCTTGAAGACTGGGCTCAATATTGGGCTGCCTTGCAATAAGCATAGTCATTAAGAGATAAAACAGTCAATGAATCAATATCAGAAAAAATAGATGTATTCGATGTAAATAAAACATAAAAATTAACCAAAGAGATATTGAAGATCTCCCCAGTATGGTCGCCAAATAAATGTTGAGGAAAATATATGAAATGATCTTACTCAAGCATTTTCAGATTCTGCTTGGCTAAAGAAAAAAAGACGAGAATATCACCCTATGCTTATAGCCATCAAAATTAATATCCTAACTCACAAGTATTGATTACAAGTTCTTAGGCTAGTCTTTTTATAAATCAAAGATTGCTGGAAAATTCATTATTTATATGATTTTCTGAATATAACAGTTGCTGAAATGAATATAGAGACATAAGTAAAGACACCAAGTTGATAATCAAGACAGATGAGACATAAAGAAATCCTTTATTTCATTCCAATTCATCAAAGAGTCATTCTCTTTACAAAATTTCATGAAGAAGTTTTATACCAAAGTCAAACTTAGATGTCCCTGATGAAACATACAAAAGGACCGTTGACAGAAAAAAAAAAAATGAACTCTAAAAGCTGGATCATCTTGCCACAGATTGCTTCCCACTCAACTTTGCACAATATCCTTTTCCAGTCATGAAAACTAATTCACAGACATACAAGTCTACACAGACTATCAAATATAGATCAACACCTCTGAAAAACAAGTGTCTGAATGATGTAATTCAGCCCTGAATCTTGTTGTCTACAAGAAGACCCTGCTATCATAAAAAAGAATTAGGCCTTGAATAAATTAAGGAATGAATGAAAACTGAACTATCTCAACACAAACTCAATGAGCAAACCTTAGTATTCTTCTCCTTCTATTCTCCTCTTGTTCCTCCCTTTGCTTTTTCCTTTAAGAAAATTAGAATTGGTTGAAGTAGTTGAACTACTTCATTAGTTAAATTAATAAAAAAATCAACCAACTTTTTAGTTAGGGAGAAAAGTAATAAATCATAATAAGGGTTTTAAATAAATAATAACTAGTAGGTGGGACCCCTTGTGACTCCCCTTTAGATCTTAACAATCATAACATAACTAGTCAATTAAACAAAACATCCCTCCTTGTGACTCCCATCATCACATTCATATTTGACAATTTATCTCATTGATATTTGAAATTATTTTCAAAAATATATTACACATATATCCAAAAAACATGTTGTCCAAAACTTCTGAAGTCAATTGTTATCAACAATAAATAAAATAAAAATTAAAATCAATGTTTTCCACTCTGAGATGCAATCCTTCCCTTGTTGCTGCTGTCACCTTTTGATCTCTCTGAATTTGCCTTTGGTTGTGCTGAGCCTTTAGGCCTAATCTCATTGATCACATGAGAACAATCGTCCCTCAAATGCGTCTGGGAGGACACAGACTTAACAGATCCATTGGAGGGTGAGGAAGGAGCAATAGTGGATTTTCCTTTGTCAGGGGCATGGTGGGCATCAGTTTTCAACCTTTTGCTAGCATGGGAGGACAACATTGGTGAGTGGAAAGGGGAAGCTTGGACAATATGATTGATAGGAGGGGGAGAAGGTAAAGACAAATTGGTCCAACCATGATGTTGGGAGACTGTTGGGTGGACAATCTCTTGCCATCTGTCGTTTTTGGGAACCTCGGGTTGTAATGAGACATGAGGGGGTACGGGAATACCAGGGGCTTGTGGAGCTTGGAAGGGAGGCCTTTCAGTCCTAGATTGGATCGCCCCTTACCCAATCCAATTGAAAAATATAGCCTAAAATAGTTGGCCTAACTCTTGTGAGTCAACATCAAAGTGAATGGAGATTCTAGGCCGTCTAGGGCCCCTGTTCCAATTACCTCTTCCTCGATTACCTCTGCCATGGATATCTCAACTGAAAAAGCTCATTCCTTCATGCATGATTGATTAGCAAATAATTCTTTTAACAACCATACATGAAAACTCCTTAAAAATATGAAATAAATATTGGCTCAACAACATATCAGACTCATGCAATCCAATCCATACAAATTTCTTAACTGTTGTCAATGAGAAGGGGATGAACAAAATCTTTTGGGATATGCAAGGGGTTTGCATTGAGAGAAAAATGTTAAAATGAGGGGGAAACCAATCATGGTTACTGTTAGCCCCTAAAGTTGCACTTGACTGTGAGAGGGCAAGCTAGGGCATCATCAGTTTATTGCAAATTGTTTAGGAGGTTTTTATAATTTGGGTTTTTTGAATAAGGTGGTTGAAAACTGGCTCAAGGTTATAACATAACATGAAAATCAAGATCATAACATAGCATATCCCATTGACTGAGTAAAAGGTAGGCACATAGATGGATTAAACCAATAAGAAAAAGAGAATATGAAGCCTTCAATTTGTCAACTTCACATAGATTCTTGTCTCAGAATATCAAAAGAAACAAGAACATCAGCTTGAAATCAAAACTTGAAATTAATTCCCACAACAAATTCTTTGCTGTATTAATTAACAATCAAGAAGCAAATGCATTGCAGTCTGAATAATGAATTCAAGCATGAAGAAAGAAAAACTTAGTAGAAAAGAGTGTCTAACCATCCATATGCCTTTTCTATTAAGTGTCAAATAGAACATAAATGCCTTTACAAGGAGTTTCACAAAAAAGTCCTCTAGATCTCCAATTTTTCGACCCTAAATTTTTCATTCTACAGAGTTTATATAGAAACAATACATAATTATCAAGATCCAAAAGAAATGGATCTGAAAACCTCCTCATCTATAATTATTTTATTGTTTCAAATAATCAAGGAGAAGATCCAATCTGATCTCCAATTCAAATTGATGAGGTGGCTTGTCAACTACTGTCCATGAGATTTTTCAGAAAAACAAATCTGGTAAATTCCTGAAAAATAGGGTCCAACAATCTCTTCATATCTCTTAAATGGTGATAGTTGTGTAAAAAATGAGAGAGATTTTTGTGAAGGGACTTGTTCCCAACAAAAACATCTTTTTGTTTCAACAAATTCATCTCCATATATTCTGCAACCTCTCTTGAAGAAAAAGACTAAAAAAGGTAAAAATAACAGAGTATTTCCTGTAGCTTTATCAGAAAATTAGGCCTCAGAGATCAATTCGAATCTCTCAAAATGTGATTGCTGTGTAAAAACCGAGAAAGGTTTTTTTGAAGGGTCATGTTCCCAATAAAAACGTCTTTTTGTTTCAACAAATTCCTCTCCAGCTATTCCGTAACCTCTCTTGAAGATAAAGACTATAACAGGTAAAACAAACAGAGTATTTCCTGTAGTTTTTCTGGTTCTGCAAAATAATAGCCTTTGTCATCAGAAAACACTGCTTCAGCTTTTGATGATCTGGTGGTTTCTCTTGTTACAGGTCCTGTAGAGAATATACCAATTTTCTTACCTTCTTTTAATGATTCTTTATGTACTGGGGACATTCTTGTCTTTTGTTTGATATCTGCTTTAGCATCTTCAGAATGGTCTTCTTCTGTTTTTAAATTTGCCTCATGAAGAATTTCATTTTTTGTTTCCCATTTGGGTCTCTTACCTCTGTTGGTCCTTGTTACCCTGATATCAACCATTTCTTCTTTAATAGGGATTTCATCAATTGAAATATTTTGTTTCTGTGTAACAGCCTTTTTTCCTTTGCCTTTCTTCTGTTTGTTGGACTGTGTGTTAGGGTTTAAAGATTGCATGAGCCAGCTCCAGGGCTTCTGTAATTCTCTCAAAGCAGACATAACTAAAGTCTTAATTAAGACTTGATGAAACAGACTGCTCTTTGCATTGGTGGAGAGTGACTGCACTCTCTTTGACATCTTTGTCAAGCTTTTGAGTAGAAAGTAAGGCAAATTTAAGGGATAATTACCATTTAGATGCATTAATATCCTAATGTGGTAGATATAGACTAGTGAAAATCTACCTTCGCAGGTGATATACCTGTGGATAATGATCAGAGTAGTTTGCCATTCAGGTCTAATCCAGTTGCGAGGAACTCCCCTTCTCCAATTCAAATTTTGCTTATCTGGAAGCAAGAATTGATTGACAAACTCTGTAACCACATGCTCTTTCTTCCACCATATTTCTCCTCCAACCACCAATCTGTAAGCTTTAGCAATTGTCTGTTCTATCATCAGCATCAACATATTCCCGATCTCCACCTCGTGACCATCAAAGTTCAGTGAAATCTCCATGGAGACCTGTTCGTCGTGACCAACCAACATCTCTAAATATCTGTGCCATCTGCGGATATGACTCAAGAAGCTTGACGCCCTCAGGTTCCAATCTGACCACTTACCTGCTTCTCTTAGGCGCCATGAAACACGATGCTACAACAAGCACTGATCAGATTCTGAATTTACAAACTTCAATTGTTAACATATAACAATTCTTCTGAGAAAAATACCTGTGCTTATAATTCAACACAATCAGAATGACAAGTGGCGGGTTTAGATAATGATGTTTGGGAATTGAACGATTTGAAATGAGTCCTTTGCAGGTACAGAGCGATATGATCATGTAACGGTTTGAATCACAAAATGATTCCAAAGCTATTGTGGGACACATGTGAACTCTCAAACCATGATCTGTGTCATCATAACAAAATCTGGGTGGCAGGCGCATATCAAGGCATGATTATCTTTGTGCTACGAGAATAAGGCTATTCTCGTAGCACTATTAATGACTTAACATAATTTGAATTTGTAAAGTTCAAACAGGCATATAAAGTGACACATCATTTAAAACCGTGTCTTACAACTCCAAACTTAAATAAATTATTCAAAAAACTGAAATGCAAACCATAAGACACTAAAAACAATGATTAAAATCAAATGAAAACAGATAATAAAGTGCAGGTAGGAAGGGTTTAGGATTAGGGTTTCTCACTAAATAAAGACAAAATTAGAGACTAACAGTTACTACTCACCGACAACACACAATCATCTGTAATGTAAACCAAGGAACATGTCACTGTAATCCATCCAAGAAACTGTGATTTCAAACTGTTACAATACATAATTCTCTTAAATGTAATTAAATTTTAGGAACAAGGAGTGAAAAATGGATATGGGAAGGCGAGGGGATTGTAATTAGAGAAAAGTGAAATAATGGTAGGGAAAGAGAGAGGATATTGTTCATAAAATTAATTAAGTAATCCACAAAACCATTATATATCAAACAAAAAAGGTCCAACACCAACCAAATAATCATTGTGCTCAATTAAACAACTATTGTGTATAATTCAATCAATTCTGTGTATTAACTTGCTCACTGTTCACAATTAAATCATTAACACAGTGTCATCAAAACAAGACAATATGCCCTCCACAACAACTTATAGAAAAGTTCTATTTCTTCTCATTTGTCCACTAAATGTTTAAAAATAATTCCCCAATGAACACACAATCACTTATTTCCACTTTGTTCAGCATCAAAACATCAACCACTGTCCATGAATTATTTCCTTAATCAAACACAGACACAAAAGCATGCCCGGTTTCATCCCTCAATTTCATTTAATAATTAAATTGTAATGAGACCATACTGTCAGAGAACCTGTGTCTATCTCTTCTAGGATGCATGATATTCATCAAACATACATAATGGACAGTCAAACACAATCATCAATATTTTAATTTGCAAAAATCCTGACTTGCCATTTAAACACGTAGTAGCAACAATCACCATTTCAACTCATATGATGTTGTGGGATACACAGACCATTCAAAAAAATGCAAGAGCATTTATGTGACTATACATGTCTAATTACTCTGAATCAAAACATCAACGATATTGAGCTATCAATCCAATACAAGGAGGCAACAACAATATGCCCAATCCCATTCCTCAAATCGATCAAATTGCAACAAAACCACATTGTTTAAAAACCCGTGACCATCTTTGATGGTGTAATCAAACAATATCCATAACATATATAGTGGATAGCCACGCCACAACTATCACAATTGCAATACTCCCATTTGGAAATTTAAAACACATAGTCACAACAACCATAAACTCAACCTAACATGTTGTAGGGAGCCCACACATACCAACGCATCACACACAAAGCATCGATGTGAATTAACCAATTATAAACTAATGTTAGGTTAACAATTCAATAATTACAATGTAAGAGACAACGACTGCGTATTCAAACTCATTTCTCCAATCAACCAATTAACCATGCT
>SNQJ01S0122188.1:0-10872 GCA_010110895.2 Picea sitchensis | reverse complement strand
CTCTTTGCATTGGTGGAGAGTGACTGCACTCTCTTTGACATCTTTGTCAAGCTTTTGAGTAGAAAGTAAGGCAAATTTAAGGGATAATTACCATTTAGATGCATTAATATCCTAATGTGGTAGATATAGACTAGTGAAAATCTACCTTCGCAGGTGATATACCTGTGGATAATGATCAGAGTAGTTTGCCATTCAGGTCTAATCCAGTTGCGAGGAACTCCCCTTCTCCAATTCAAATTTTGCTTATCTGGAAGCAAGAATTGATTGACAAACTCTGTAACCACATGCTCTTTCTTCCACCATATTTCTCCTCCAACCACCAATCTGTAAGCTTTAGCAATTGTCTGTTCTATCATCAGCATCAACATATTCCCGATCTCCACCTCGTGACCATCAAAGTTCAGTGAAATCTCCATGGAGACCTGTTCGTCGTGACCAACCAACATCTCTAAATATCTGTGCCATCTGCGGATATGACTCAAGAAGCTTGACGCCCTCAGGTTCCAATCTGACCACTTACCTGCTTCTCTTAGGCGCCATGAAACACGATGCTACAACAAGCACTGATCAGATTCTGAATTTACAAACTTCAATTGTTAACATATAACAATTCTTCTGAGAAAAATACCTGTGCTTATAATTCAACACAATCAGAATGACAAGTGGCGGGTTTAGATAATGATGTTTGGGAATTGAACGATTTGAAATGAGTCCTTTGCAGGTACAGAGCGATATGATCATGTAACGGTTTGAATCACAAAATGATTCCAAAGCTATTGTGGGACACATGTGAACTCTCAAACCATGATCTGTGTCATCATAACAAAATCTGGGTGGCAGGCGCATATCAAGGCATGATTATCTTTGTGCTACGAGAATAAGGCTATTCTCGTAGCACTATTAATGACTTAACATAATTTGAATTTGTAAAGTTCAAACAGGCATATAAAGTGACACATCATTTAAAACCGTGTCTTACAACTCCAAACTTAAATAAATTATTCAAAAAACTGAAATGCAAACCATAAGACACTAAAAACAATGATTAAAATCAAATGAAAACAGATAATAAAGTGCAGGTAGGAAGGGTTTAGGATTAGGGTTTCTCACTAAATAAAGACAAAATTAGAGACTAACAGTTACTACTCACCGACAACACACAATCATCTGTAATGTAAACCAAGGAACATGTCACTGTAATCCATCCAAGAAACTGTGATTTCAAACTGTTACAATACATAATTCTCTTAAATGTAATTAAATTTTAGGAACAAGGAGTGAAAAATGGATATGGGAAGGCGAGGGGATTGTAATTAGAGAAAAGTGAAATAATGGTAGGGAAAGAGAGAGGATATTGTTCATAAAATTAATTAAGTAATCCACAAAACCATTATATATCAAACAAAAAAGGTCCAACACCAACCAAATAATCATTGTGCTCAATTAAACAACTATTGTGTATAATTCAATCAATTCTGTGTATTAACTTGCTCACTGTTCACAATTAAATCATTAACACAGTGTCATCAAAACAAGACAATATGCCCTCCACAACAACTTATAGAAAAGTTCTATTTCTTCTCATTTGTCCACTAAATGTTTAAAAATAATTCCCCAATGAACACACAATCACTTATTTCCACTTTGTTCAGCATCAAAACATCAACCACTGTCCATGAATTATTTCCTTAATCAAACACAGACACAAAAGCATGCCCGGTTTCATCCCTCAATTTCATTTAATAATTAAATTGTAATGAGACCATACTGTCAGAGAACCTGTGTCTATCTCTTCTAGGATGCATGATATTCATCAAACATACATAATGGACAGTCAAACACAATCATCAATATTTTAATTTGCAAAAATCCTGACTTGCCATTTAAACACGTAGTAGCAACAATCACCATTTCAACTCATATGATGTTGTGGGATACACAGACCATTCAAAAAAATGCAAGAGCATTTATGTGACTATACATGTCTAATTACTCTGAATCAAAACATCAACGATATTGAGCTATCAATCCAATACAAGGAGGCAACAACAATATGCCCAATCCCATTCCTCAAATCGATCAAATTGCAACAAAACCACATTGTTTAAAAACCCGTGACCATCTTTGATGGTGTAATCAAACAATATCCATAACATATATAGTGGATAGCCACGCCACAACTATCACAATTGCAATACTCCCATTTGGAAATTTAAAACACATAGTCACAACAACCATAAACTCAACCTAACATGTTGTAGGGAGCCCACACATACCAACGCATCACACACAAAGCATCGATGTGAATTAACCAATTATAAACTAATGTTAGGTTAACAATTCAATAATTACAATGTAAGAGACAACGACTGCGTATTCAAACTCATTTCTCCAATCAACCAATTAACCATGCTGAGCTATCGATTCGACTGTAATAATAGCCAATTCAGTGACTAAATACCAATAACCAAAACCATTGTCAACATAATCAATAGAGACGAGCCAACAATCAAAGACTGTCGACGATACACCACCAACCTATAACAATCAACAATATACCCGACAAGATATAACGGGATCCATTTATCAAAACCTGAGCTTTGGGTAATCAAGGGTTCGCTCTGTGGACCAACACAGGGGAACTGGAGTCGACCCCCAACAACAGGTGAGAACCTCCGAGACCATACAGTGGACACACAGGTCAAACCACCAATAAATTCGGCGATAGGGTGACAATTCATGAGATAAGAGAGACTATGAACAAAGGAGAAAAGGATTCATTTTGGTTTGTAATAACACTGAGAACATGCATGGTATAACCCTCATGGTTTTCTCAATCAACCCGAAGAATGCTGAGATAAAACAGAGCCAAGAAAAAGCAATAAACCTTAAGCAATCCCCTTGGCACAATAGCCATCATAACCCACTGCAAAAACATCAGTAGCATGAATGAACCCATACCCAAGTGAAATGATACGCAGTGACACAAGGTGGTTCAAACCCAACAACCCCATAATCAGAAAAACGACTAGGTATGGTGACAAGAAAAGTGTGGTGACAGCCAGCCAATCTGGACCGAATGAAACCCTTCAACCAAAACCAATAAGGATGATAGAGAGCCTTCATGGCTTCTAGCACTCAGAATGATAAATGAAACTGTGACTTCAACCATCATTGTAATGAAAACCACACAAACCATCCATTCCAAAGAAATATCACAAGTTTACACAGTTTCCAGTCTTAAGAAAAGCATAGACCCATACATCACCGAGCCAATATCTATTTCATAACCAGAGCGGGTTCATGGATGGTGAAAAGGACATACTTGTAACCAAAAGCCTTAAAAATGCGAGCTTGGTCGAGCGGTTCTTCCCTTGCCTGAAAATCAGAGCTTAACCACAACAAAACACAATTGAATAATATCCAAGCTAGGGTGGTGACCAATGAAAGGGGTATGGAGTGACACGTAGTAAATGCACGTCGCCTCCATCCTCCATTCATTCAATTCCTTAGTACACACAATCCAACCTTCCATTAATCTGCTTAATTAATTTATGCATCGAAATTAACATCCATCATTTGTCAAATGCGGCACCCATATCACCTTTAACCATTGCCAACTATACCATAACGCACATCAACCATGTTTTCATATAACTCAATAAATCGTATAGCCACTAACTTTGTTAGCTAGGACTAACAACAATAATTTTAAATTCATTTGCATATAATGTATCATAGCATAGCATAGTATAGGATAACCTTTTTTCCATTGGATTTGTTCCATATTTCTTTTATCTTTTGTCATGACTAACATGTATTTTGTGTAGGTGCAACATGTAACAGATCATGGTGCTAATAGCAATGTGATAACAGTGGATATAATCCATTCACACAATATAGAATTTAGAGCTTAGAGCAATTAGAAACAACACATAATAGGCATTATCTATCGCCAATAAAACCAATATTTCATCAATCATGTAGAACTATGTAAGCAATGTCGAACAACTTCATAAACATGAAATAAGAACCACATCTGATCTCCCAATCTACAAGGGGGTCCCACCTACTAGTATTATATATCTCGTTAGCTTATAATAATAGGTTTTAGCAATACTTTGCGAGCAAATTTCTTGTTGCGATTTTTATCGTCAACAATCTCCATTATAACTTAGACCAAAATCCAACGTACCCTTAAGGTATCTCATCACATGTTTTGCAGCAACAAGGTGAACTTGTCTATTTTCTACCATAAATTGAATCAAGGTGTTCACAACAAAACATATATCTGGCCTGGTGTTCATCAGATACATCAACGATCCAATGATCTGTCTGCACAACGTAGTCAACCAACTCTAAAGAAGTATCAACTAGGAGCTTCAACTTAGTTTCCATGGGTGTGCTCATGGATTTTCACTCCAACATATCAAACCTCTTTAGTATTTCAACTGCATATTTCCCTTGGTTAAGGAAGATCTTCTCTGGGCTCTGTCAAATTTCAAGACCTTAGAGATAATTCATCAGGCATAGGTCTTTCATCTCAAATTCTGCAGTGAGCTTCTTCTTACAATTTTGTGATGAGATTTTCTTCTCTAGTCAAGAATACATCATCTACATATAGTAGCAACATCATTAGCTTATCATTCATAACCTTGAGGTAAATGTTAGAATCAACTTTTACTCTTGGCAAAGCCCAAGCTCATTAGGAAACTATCAATTCTTCCATATCAAGCTCTAGGAGCTTGTTGTATAGAGACTTCTTCAACCTGGAGACCTGAGTATTTCCGTATTCAACTTAAATTAAATTTTTTACATCACTTTGTACCAATCTGGTACACTTTCTCAGCTGCAACTCAATCTTACACAATCATGTGCTAGCTATATGTGCTTTCTTCAAAGCACTATCTGTCTCACTGCCTGAGAGTATGCCTTCTCCTCTTTATCCAATTGTTCCTTTTGGAACTGGGACTTTGCACCTGCATCTACTTTGAATCTTAGAATGGTTGCTCCATTCTCACCGTGACTGCTGAAATCTGAGAGTAGCTCCTCTACTTCATCATGACAACAACTTCATCTGAAACTGAGAGTGGCTCAATAATTGATACTGAAGGTAGCTCTTCTTCTTTCATGGAGGTAATTCTATCTTTTATTGTAGTCATGTATCCATGACCCAACTAATGTAATGCACCAAATTCCACTCAATTTTAAATATTGGGATTACTCCCCCTACATCTCATACTATATATGAATCATGGTTGTTCTGTTTGTCTTCATGAATAGTGGAACTATTTCTTCAATTACTGGAGTAAGTGTCTCGTCATAGTATTCTCGTGATGGGAAAATCATCTGGACACACATCAGGCTTTGCACATATGCAACATGCTTGATCTATTAGATCAATCTTGGAAGTCAATACTGACTTCTCTTCTAGTCTCACGGAAAAATCCATATCCTAGTCTTTCTGACTGGTTTCATTCCATGTCACTAAAACAAGGGAATATTCCCAGGATATTTCATATCTCCTAGAAGTTTTTGAAGCTACGATCTAGTATTCTCATGGAATATGTCTCCCAGTCCTGAAAGTTGTATCTTCATCTGATCCATTCTGAGATCAGGCTTACTCTTGATTTCTTCTGAGGCTACAAGGACTTCATCATCTCTTACAGGATATACTTGGTGTTGAATACCAAGTCTTAATATGAAAATCTGAGTTAGACTTCAAATGAGTCCAGCTTCCTGTTAAGGTGGCTTCATTATCCTTTGAACAAGTCTACTGTGAGTTCTTGTTCTAATTTTTGGTCATCTTTAGAGTCTTCTTATCCTTACAATCAATCTCCATACGAGATACGTTGGATCTCAAAAATAGCTTCTTCTTCATCTTCTTTGGTACATGGATGTATATCGCCATGTACATGAATTGGGTAGTCAAATTCATGTATCATTTAATCTGTTGCCTTCTGTAACCTTCACTATATCTTCCTCAAGGTTATCACCTGCGACAAAAAACAACAGACAATAATAATACTCTTTTGATAATAGTAATAAAACAATAGCACAAATAATCATCACAGTGGCTCCTTTAGAGCTATCACTTGTGACCTTCCTGAAACAAAGATCAAAAGTAAGAAATACAATACGGAATGAGATCAACACTCTTCTAGTGTTGTGATCAAACATTCATCCAAGGTAACCTGGAACCAACACAAGAAGTTTCTCCTAGAGGAGATGTTAGTTGTATATGGTAAATGATTACATTAAGAATTTATCTCAATATGCTCACATGCTACCAAGTATAATACTTTTCAAAGACTGCTACCTCAAATATAATGTTTACTTGTAAAGGGGTAGTTACCAACTTGTCATGTGCAACTTTGAATCTTATAAACTTAATCAATCAAGCCTGGAACCTGGAGTTTTGTCCTCAAGAATGAGTGTGCTTCTTTTCTCTCAAGTCTCCTTCACACAAAGTGACAAGTGATTTCTTCAACCTGTCTTTTGTACTAAAAAAATATGTTATCTTGACAGAAAGATGGGTTAGATAATAAACTCTAAGATCTCAAATTTAATCAATCTAATACCTTGAATTTAATTTTGACCAAAGGTTAGTATGATGGTCATAGCTTCAACATGTAACCTAGATCAAAATACTGTCATAACAAATAGATGCATATCAGAATAATCAAACCTGGGTTACATTATTCCTATGAATGTGTTGTATCTTGAGATCCTTCTAGATATATGGCAAGAGATCCTTTGAATGTGTTTAAATCTTAACAATTTAAACATATGTGAGTACATACCTCTGATAGTATTTACAGGTAGTGGCACCATCTGGTAACAACGATAATAATTTCCAACTCTTAAAAAATTCAAGGGTGACTGCAATTGATACTTCAACTGATACTGCAACTGCAACTGCAATTGGTACTACAACTGATTCTGCAACTGCAGCTGCAACTGCAACTTAGGGTTTTATGAGAAAAACCTAATTTTTCAAACTTCAAATTTTGAAATTCTGATCCAGGGACTAGATGCACTAAGCTGAGGAGAGTTTGTTGGAGCTGTTAGATTTTAAAAATTTCAAGTTTTCCCCCTTGAAACTTGACTTGCGGAAATATGGACTGGTACTTCTGGTACTGGTTTTGGTTCCTGGTTTTTTGGTACTTCTCGTTTTCTAGTTTTCTGGTACTTTTGGTTTTCTGGTACGATTCAAAACTAAGGTTTGACTTTTTGGAGTATCTGACCACTAAAAAGGTGCGCTCAAGGTGCCAAATATTTCCCTAGGCTAGGGAACACTTTTCTAGATGGTATTTAGGATGATATTCCTCTTCAACAAAAAGCCCTAATTTCTTGTACGACAACAATGACGTTTTTCTTTATCTAATGAAATATGCTCTCTTCAACTTATCTCTGATACCATGTTAATTTTTGAGCTATTATTAGGTTTCTTTTCAATTTACTAGATAACCATAACATAGGTAGGATCACTGAGAGAAACACAATCACAAGATACACAACATTTATCCTGGGAAACCCTCATGGGGGAGAAAACCCAAAAAAACTTCCTTAATATAGATAGCCAATACAATGCCAAGACAATAAAATAAAACACTAGAGAATATCCAACATTGAGAAATGTGTCTCTCTCTTCCTTCTTCTCCCAACTACAACTACCAAACTTGTGAGCTTGATGAGTGAATAAGTGAGTGTGATAATGAGGTGTTGGATTCATTTATTTATACAAGTTGGAAGGCACCGGAAAGGTGTCTCTTCACTGGGCAGGGCCGAATTGTATTCTTAGTGGTTAAAACAACTTTAATTAGGCATGGGGGCTGACTTCTTAATTTGCATAATACAATTAGGGTATGACCAATCCGCAAAAGGGGATTTGGTCAATTACAATGCCCGACATGATCAATCCACAAAAGGGGATTGATCTAATGAATAATGACTCAATAATAAATATAATACTCTTTGTCGTTACAATATTTCAATAGAAAATATCCCCATCCTTACCAAAAAATTAAAATAAAACCATCTCTTAAAGGAGGTAGCAAATTAAAAATGATTTGAAATTAAATTTTATTTAAATATTTTTGGGGCCCACTTTAAAGCATGAATATCAATGACTTCAAGTCATTAATGAGATTCCAATGTTGTATTAATTAAAGTGATTTGTTAAAAAATAAAAAGGAATTTAAAGAGAAAAAGGAAAAACCCTAACTACTCAAGTAGTTAGAAGATCATTTTTTTAAAAAGGGAAAAGATAGATTTCATGAGTGGAAGAATTCATTGTTGAGAGGGAATTCAAATGAGAAAGAGAGAAATATACCAACCATCATTATGTAATCAAGATTTTGATCAGCAAACAAATATTTCCATTCTTCTCCATTTTTTCTTCTTCTTCACTGTTTTTGTTAAAGCTTTGTGTTTGTATTCTTGAAACAATCATGGGGTTGAGTTCTCAAGTGTGTTTCTTGTAATCTTACGAGGCTTTTCATACATGATCATGGAGCATTTGCAGCCATATATGTGTCTGTCAAGTGGAATTTCTATATTTTTATATATCTTTTATGAGAAAGATTCCACAAAGAATTACTTTCAAGGTTGATCTTGACTGTATCTTGTAATTTTGAATTTTAAGTATGAGATATTTGAGGTTGACATATCAATTTCCCTTTCATTTTAACTACAATGCTCTTTTAAAATTCTTTGAGATGATAAAAAATATTCTCTCTTTTCCCATGTGAGGAGATATGAATGTATCTATAGAGGATTAGATATGTGGTGTTGAGTATTTGTATTTTTTGATATTGAAGCTCGTCTTCAATGTTTTATTTGTAAAGAACTTATTGTTGCACATAAATATCACATTGGATTATTGAAGAACCATTTTCATTTAAATCCAAGCAATAAATATTTGGGGTTTGTTGTCTAGCACTCTTCCTACTCCAATATATTCAAACACATATCGTTTATCCAAAGAGGAGAACCACCTCTCTAAAAATGAAGGGGGACTAATGTCCTCATGAGGTTGTTGTTCCGGTCTTGAAAGATATGAGCATCAACATTTTTGGAGACTCCACTTGGGACCAATTTATTTTCAAGATGTGTGAGGCCTTGTTTCATATCTGATTGAGGAACCGAAGTCTCAATGGTTCAATATTTCAAAAGATATATTAAAGAAAATAGTTACTTGTTCTAGATGCATCAGAACAATGCTTCAATATCTTTTGGGGACAAATAAAATATCAAAATTTGCAAAGAACCAAGAACTCTAAAAAACCAAGAAGGGCCATTTCCCTGGCGAATCTATTGAAAAGATTTCAAATTTTCAAGAAAATCATCATGGTGAATTCACCAAAGAATCTTGTTCATATCACAATACTTATTTATCTTCTCCAACAATCCCATCAGTGGCTTTACAAGATGAAACAAAGAGAATAAGTGCCCAAAGAATAAGGCGACTAAATTGAGGCCCTTTAAATGTACCAGAAGAAAATCTTCAGATGCCCAATATTTATATGGAAACATTTTCTACATTCTTTGGGAATACTTTGGAGGATGCAGAGAAACATTTGTTTAGATTCCAATGTGCATGTGAAATTTTCAATCTCACTAAAGATAATGTTACATGTATATTATTCTTTCAAACTCTATGTTGGAATGTTGTTGAATGGTATAGTTCATTGCTGCCAAGTACCATTACCAGTTGGGAAATATTAGAAGATTTTTTTGTTGAAAGGTTTTCCCATCGAACCTCTCCCACATGGACACAAAAAGATGAGATGAATGATTCAGAAGAAGAATATTGAGAACAAAGAAGGTAGCCATTGCATAGAAGACGAACATTGCCAATGAAACAAGAATCTTGAATGTGGAGAAAGAAGAAAAAAAATGATTTCAAGAAAGAAATATCTCATTTGACTGAAGTTAGCAACACTCTTGGGCATCCAAGAGTAGATTATATTGAATATTGGTTAAAAAATATTGTCAGCCCACCAATGCAAACAAGTCTTTTGCACACATTGCTTGATCCCATTGTGGTACATTTTGGGCATGCTCCTGATTTTCATGCTCTTTATTTATTGGTAGTAGCCCCAATATTTTTCTTACTGCTGGAGCCCATTTCACAAGTCAATTGGATGCTCGAATGACTGCATTGTAAATCTATCTACACCTAAAATTTCCTCTTTCCTCCAAGTAGGATAGGGTAGTTAGATCTTCTTGTACATAGTTTATTTCTCAGTTCAAATTTTGCACAATAAGGAAGTCTTTATATTGAAGTTTGAAGATAAATCCATGAAAGAAGAAGAATTACAAGAGTTCAATTTGAATATGACTCCATTGCCCAATGGAGAAGGCAGTTGGTCTTGATATTTTGGTGTTCTCAGCAACCCACATGGGGTCACTGTTCCGCAGTTGGAGCCAGTTGTTGACCAAAATTTTGTCATATATATTTTCCCCCTCTTGGATTCATAAAAGACTTGATGTCAAAAGAAGACATTTTTTGAAATTTTATAAGTTCATGCTGCAACCCTCAATCTCATCTTCACCACACATTTTTTGGATCACAAATTCATTTTCATATGCCTAAGTTACTCAAGATTTTGTCCAAAGGTCTGATTTTGAAGAATCTTTCTAAGTATCATGTTCTCCTCTCCTCTCTTATATTACAATTCTACCATACTTAGATTTTATTTCGATTTCTTTTCCTCACACCTCTCCTCTTTTCTTTCATACTCAACACTTCGAATTTTCACTCAACATCTTTCTCTCCATACTTTACCTCACTCTTCTCCCATATGCTCCACTAGCCTCCACACTTAGACATTTTTGGGACTCTTCCTTCATCTCCTAATCGGGTTC
>SNQJ01S0122187.1:0-26921 GCA_010110895.2 Picea sitchensis | reverse complement strand
AGACAATGCAACAATATATGTACAGAAATAAGAAGAATGTTGATACCTTTTTAGTAGAAGAAGTCTCTTCCATCCTGTTTAGTCTTCTTTGTAGGTTCCTTTTCTTCGGAAACTAATGCTTCATGTTTCTCTTTCCTTTTCTTTAGCTCGATACATTGGTTCCTATAGTGACCGTACTTTTGACAGTTGAAGCATTGTATTTCTGAAATGTCTTTCTCTTGATTTGGCTTCCTCCTTGAACCAAACTTCCTTTTGTTCTTGAAGTTCTTGAATCTTTCTATGAAGGCTTGATCATCGTACTTATTTTGGGGTTTCTCTTTTGCATTGATCCTTGATTCTTCTTGAGCACATCAAGTCCAAAGTTCTTCAAATGTCGGGTACTCCTTCCTTGTTTTCATGCTTGCGGAAAATGCATCCCATGTCTTGGGAAGACCATTGAGTACTATGTTCACCAATTCGTTTTCTGAAGTGATCTCTTCAATATCTTGTAGTTGATATCTTAACTGGGATATCCCTACAAAGTATGATGTTATGTTGTCATCGTCATTCATCTTCATGTTACAGAGCTCATTCTTCAGACTCATAACTTGTCCAATGTTTCTAACTGAGAAGAGATTTGTTAGGGAATCGTACATCTTCTTTGATGAGTCAAGATGGGAGATGTAGGGTATCAAGTGGTCTTTCATGGAATCCAATATGATACTCATGGAATTGATGTCAACATCTTTGAACTTCTCCATAGCTGCAACATTCTGCAGTTCCTTCTCTTCTCCTTCTTTAAACTCTGACTTCATGATCTTTCCTTTCACAATATTGAGTACTTTATTCTTAGCAAGGATGAGGTCAATACTTGTCTTCCATGCTCTGAAGTTAGAGGCTCCATCTAACTTGTTCTCAGACTTCATAGAGTTCGTCATGGCTTGCTTGACTTGGTCAAACCCTAGATTTGACTAGAAATCCAAACTTCACGTCTTGGCCTTCTAAGAGTACCAGGAGATACGTTGGGCTAGGGTGCATTGATATATCCGGAGATTAGGTCAATCTCATCACTTAAGGTGCCTCAACAAGAGGTTTAGGGTTTCTGTAACTGCTTCTGATGGTAAGCCTAGCTGCAGTGTTTTTTGAAGCTGCTCCTACCAGTAACCCTAGCGACAGTTCTTCAACAAGCTCAATATCTAGTGGCTATGTTTCCTTCCAGTGTTTTAGGCTGACTGAAGGGGTGTGGGCCCATAACCTGTTAGAATATAGAAGATGGTGTTCTCATTTTACCATTGATTATACCTTCGTCACCCAATCATAGGCCGAAGCCTCCCTCCAAGCACCTTAACCTTGAATGAGAATTCCCCCGGAAGCAAAACCTAGGCTAGATAGCCAAACAAAGGATAGCACACCTTTCCCCAAGGATAGCGCATCAACAAAGACTGATCAGATGTTCCAAACCCTAGCCAAGAGATATTCAAGCCAATACTGAGAACTTGTTGTTGTTGTAGCTGCACCAGCTCTTCCTCCAAACCTACGCACAAGACTGCAACTGCAGTGCGTACCAAACTACAAAACTGCAATTATGAGATGCTACAAATGAGAACTGGCGCCCTGTATTTATAGTAATCCTGCCAGTTTTGCTGGGGCCGACTTCTCCTTCTGGATAAGTGTTTGTTCAATATATTATTATTATTTATGGCCGACTTCTTCTCTTGGAGGCTAATAGCCTAATATAAATTATCTTCTTGAGCCGACAAGGATTCTAGGGTTATTAGCCAACTCATTAGGGTTTCTCTTGCTTCTCTAAGTCTTCTATTCTTGTCAGGTTCCCACGTGGAGGTAAATACCTCCCGCAGCTACCATAATATTAACAGATGATGCATTGTTTAATATAGTAGGAGAGGAAACAACAATAGGTCTTTGGACCATATTGGAAGGACTTTACATGACAAAGTCCCTAATTAATAGAATCTATTTGAAGAGGTAGTTGTATAGTTTGCAAATGAAAGAAGGTACGAAATTCACTGACCCTTTAAGTACCTTTAATACCCTTATAGTTCAATTGGCTAGTATGGAAGTAAAAATTGAATATGAAGACAAGGCAGTGACACTATTGTGTTTGTTTCTTGAGTCTTGGGATCATTTAGTTACCTCTATAAGTTTTATCTCAACATATTTTCTTGATTATGACACTTTTGTGGGAGCTTTATTGGCTGAGGAGAAAATCCAATCAAGAAATCTCAACTTCTGAGGCAATGATGGTTAGAGGGAAATCCAAAGAAAAAGAGTAGAATCAAAGAGGTTCTTCCATATCTAAGTCAAGTGGGAGGAAGGTTAAAATTAAATGATGGTACTGTGGAAAATCCTAACATCTCAAGTAGGATTGTTGGAAACGACAACATGCCTCCAAAGAAGACTCAACAAAAGAAGTAAAGCAAGCAAATGCAAATGAAACAAGTTCATCTTCCAGTTCAGGTATGACTGATGAGGTTATGTCTATTTCTAATGCTTCACATCATTATCAACATTGGTTATTAGAATCTGGTACATCAAATCATATGCGTTTACATAAACATTGGTTTTCCACATGCCAACCTATAGATGATGGAGTTGTTTTTATGGGAAATGATATTTCCTATAAGATTGTTGGGATTGGTAGCATCATAATTAAAATCTATGATGGTTCTATAAGAACATTAACAAATGTGAGGCACGTACCTGAACTTAGAAAGAACCTAATATTTTTGGGAGTCCTAGATTATGTTGGATACAAGTGTACAATTCAAGGTGGAGTGATGAAAGTGTTCAAGGGAACATTACAGGTCATGAAGGTGAACATGATTGGGAACCTTTATAAGCTTGAAGGAAGAACTGAGCCAGATCAAGAAGCAACAACAATATTTGAAAATACAAGTGATTCCACTCATATATGGCATCAACGTTTGGGTCATATGAGCAAGAAAGGACTTAAGGTACTTGTAGATCGTAAGTTACTTCCAAGTTTGAAGTCTCTGAATTAAAATTTCTGTAAGCATTGTATCTATGGTAAACAAAGTAGGAAAAAGTTTAAAACAGGAAGACACAATAGTAAAGGTGTCCTTGATTACATTCACTCAGATGTTCAGGGACCATCCCCTACAGTCTCGTATAGAGGCTTATCATATTATTTTACATTTATAGATGATTTATCTAGGAAGGTGTGGGTCTATTTGTTAAAAATAGAGGAAGATTTTTTTCCTTTCTTTAAGAAGTTTAGAGATTTGGTTGAAAAGAGCACTGGCAGGTCGATAAAATGTTTAAGAACTAATAATGGAGGTGAATACACATCTATGGAATTTGAAAACTATTACAAGGAAGCGAGGATTGAGAGACATAAAATCACTGTTTATACTCCTCAACAAAACGGTGTTGTTGAACACATGAATATGACTCTTATAGAGAGAGAAAGGAGCATGTTGAGTAATTCAAAGTTGCAACAGGAGTTGTGGGTAGAAGAAGTTTCTACAACTTGTTATCTAGTTAACCGATCACCATCGACTGCAATTGAATGTAATATTCCAGAAGAGGAATGGACTGGTCACTCTTGTGATTATTCGAACCTTAAGATTTTTGGTTGTGATGTCTATGCTCTTATACCTAAGAATCAATGTTCTAAATTAGATCCCAAATCAAGAAGGATTATCTTTGTTGGGTATGGCGATGGAATTAAGGGATATATATTGTGGGACCCTACTTCCCACAAAATCACCATTAACATGGATGTAATATTTGATGAATCAGTATTTATAAAATCATATGTAGATGTTGAAGTGAAAGAAGCGCAATTGCCACAAAATCAATAGATCCATTTTGAGACTCGTTCGTCTATAGAAGAATATGAACATGAAGAGGTTCAGGAAGAGGTTCATGAGTATGTTCATGAATATGCTCCTATAGATGAAAATGTGGATGCAGATCGTAATCGGGAAAATGTGGATATACCACAATCATGTCTAAGGAGATCTACAAGGGTCGAGAATCCTCTTAGAGGGTATGATTATTTTGTTTCATCTATTTATTTGGTTACTAATAATGAGAAGACTACTTTCTATCAAGAAGCAAGGGAGGTGTCTAATAGTGAAAAATGGAAAGAAGCAATGGAAGAGGAAATGGATGCCTTAGGAAGGAATGGTTCATGGTTTATTTACTCTTCACTTGTTTAATGATAATGGTATATTGATCATAAATATAAACAACACTTATATATTGTGGTTAAAAAGGGATTAAAAATCTCTATTACTTATTCACCCCCCTCTCAGTAATCCAACAATTGGAATCAGAGAAGGTTCCTTCAGAAATCAATTTAACCACTGAAAGTTAGATCATGGAGACCAACAATATCTATAAAAATGGAATACCACAGTTTGATGGACAAAACTATGCATTCTGGAGCAAAAGGTTGAAAATATATGTACAAGCAGAGGGATTTGAGGTTTGGAAATCAATTGTAGATGGATATAAAGAACTGACAGTTCTTCCAATAAATGACAACGAAAGGAAACTCAGAGTAAATAATACAAAAGCCAAAAATGCTTTTTTGAATTGTCTTGGTGATTAAATATATGGAAAAGTTGTGCATTGTAGCTCCGCAAAGGAGATTTGGGACAAAATTCAGAATATTTATGAAGAAGATGCAAAATTCAAGGCAACAAAGCTTCAAACTTACAAAGGTCAATTTGAACAACTGAATTTGAAGGAAGATGATAATATTGCAACTTACTTCTTACGAGTTGATGAAACAATGAATGCAATCAGAGGAATGGGAGAAGAAGTTGATGAATCTATAAGTGTTCAAAATGTACTAAGATCTCATCCAATGAGATTTGATCCTAAGGTCTCAACACTGGAATAAAGAACATATATGGATTCAATAAGCATGGATGAACTACATGGAATTTTCACTGCCTATGAAATGATAATTGAACAGAAGAATCTAGTTACAAAAGAAGCAACATTCAAAGCATCCACTAATTCAAAGAAAAAGGGAAATAAAAAGGCAAAATAAGATAGCAACAACAATGACATCTTAGAATATGATGAAGAAGTATCCAACTTTGTCAAAATACTGAAAAAGGGAATCGACGGTAGATATAGAGGTAAGCTTACATTGATTTGTTTTAATTGTGATGATACTGGTCATTTTGCCAACAAATTTCCTCATAAGAAAAAGAAAATAAATTAAGAAGATGATTCAAATAGTAAACAAATATACAAAGGAAAAAGAACCAAAAATAAAGTCTTCAAGAAAAAAAAATTCACCAAAGAAGACAACTCCTCAATAGATGAAGATGAAGTCAATGAAAGTGAGACATAAAGAGTTCTATTCATGGCAGTAGAAGAATCTAATAAATAATACACCAAAGAAGAATATGAATATGTAGAAGTTGACTACATAGAAGAATTGTTGAGTGCGAGAGATGTTATTAAAAGGAAAAAGAAGAAAAACAAATCACTACAGGAAGAACTAAAAAGAAAAGAGGAAACACAAAATTACAACTCTGAAGAATTAAATAAGATGATCTCTAATTTAAAAATTCAAGTTGAATGAGACAAAAGAATCGAAGAAGCACTCAAAGAACAGTTCGAAGGAAAAGACATGATCATTGGAAATTTGGAAGCAGAGATTGTCACATTGAGAAAATACCTTCAACAGAAAAGCATGCAGAATAGATCTAATGTTTTGGATAACATTTTCAACAATTAGAGGCCACATCATGACAAGGTTGGGATAGGATACAATCATACAAAAAGAGGATCAATCTCCAGAACTACAGATCAAGAAACACAATCAAGAAGCTATGTAGAGAGAATTAGAGGATCTCCTAAGAAGGAAGAAAACAAGAGGTTTCATAACAAAGATGTTCCACCACCTAGAAGATTCAGATCCCATAATCCACAACCATCGGAATGAAAAGGATTTCAAGAAGAATATGGGTTCAGAAGAGTAACTCCTTTTATAATATCTTCAACTTCTAGGTATCAAACTATCTTCTTTGGTTTATGTTATTCACGTAATAATTTTGGACATAAAGCTGTAAATTGCAGAGAAAATAGTAGAAATAGAAACAACTAGGAAAGTCATGTGCAAAATTGTTATCTAAGAAGGTCTAGTGAAACACATAGAAGAATATACAACAGGTTTAAATCTTTGAGCATTGAAGTAGAATGATACAAGTGCAACAAATTTGGACACATGGCCAAAGATTTTAGAATGATAGTCCCTCCTAGAAAATCACAACATAATAACAACATTCACAGACATGAACCTCAATAGAGAATATGGATAAGAAATCAGAATCAGTAAAACAATGAAGAATGCACACTCTCTCTACAAGATAAACAAAATAAATATGGTTGGTATGTTGACACTAGATGCTCAAAGAACATGAAAGATGATGAGGACAAGTTTCTAACATTAAGAAAGGAAATAGATGGATCGGTCTCCTTTGGAAATGATGACTCATCTAGAATCATTGGAAAGGGCATAGTCAGAATTGGAAACAAGGATACCAAGGAAGAAAATGTTCTACTAGTGGAAGATATGAAGAAAAATATTCTAAGTGTAATTCAAATGTGTGACCAAGGTCACAAACTTATGTTCGATTCATAGAAGTGTGAGATAAGAAACGAAGGTTCAGTCAAATTGGTTTCAACAACTGTAAGAACTTCAAGTGACATATATGTATTAAGTGAAATTGGAAATGAAAAGTGTTGTCTAGGAAAGGAATATGAAGTTTGGCTATGGCACATAAGAATGGGTCACATAAACTTCGATAACCTCGTCAAATTGATGAGATTTTTGTGGTGAGGGTTGTTTTCAGAAGTGTTCTGACAATCCAATCAAAACACTGTGTTTTTTATGAACACTTATGAAAACAACCTCATCAAAGTCAGCAAAATGGAAGCAGTCAGAGAAATGCCCCAAATCATGAAGCCAACCAACACATTATGCAAAAATTGTCAAAAAGGAAAGCAAACAAAGACCAGGTTCAAATCAAAGGAATACTCCACAACAAGACCATTGGAAATTGCTCATACTGATCTAGTTCAACCAACTAGAACAAAGGGCTTAAAAGGTGAGAAATATTTTATGTTATTGATTGATGATTATACAAGGATGATTGCAGTTTGTTTTTTCAGGAAGAAATCAGAAGAATTTGAAAACTTCAAGGTATACAAGGAAATGGTTGAAAATGAAATGGATTCAAAAATCAAATGTTTGAGATATAATAATGGAGGATAGTTTACTTCAAAGGAATTTATGTATTTCTACAACAAGAATGGAATAAAAAGGCAATTATCTGTTGCCAGGACACCTCAACATAATGGAGTTGTCGAAAGGAAGAATAGGACAATATAGGAAATGGCTTGAACAATGTTAATGGATTCTAATTTGACATATATCTTTTGCACACATAAAGTGCATACAACAGTTCACATTGAAAACAGATTAATGCTCAGAAAAAACAGTGACACAACTCCCTACAAGCTATGGAAAGGAAGACCAACAAATATGAAGCACTTTAGAGTTTTTGGAAGCAAATGCTACATCAAAGGAGAGGATGGAAGAATGGAAAATTGTAATTTTCGTGTGGACAAAGACATACTTGTTGGGTACTCAAGTATAAGGAATTCATACAAATGTTTCAATCTAAGGCTCAACAAAGTTGTGGAAAGCATCAATGTAATGGTTGATGAGATAGGTGGATGGAAAATAAAGGAATAAGAAAAGGAGTCAGTGGAATAGATTTACAAAGAAGAAGAAAATGATGAAGAAGTAGAGGGGGAAGATGAAGAATATCATATAGAAGTAGAAGAAAAATAAAAAAAAGTACCTCCAAAGACACCTAGCAAATAGATACAGAATAATCATCCCTTAGATCAGATTATCGGGAACAAATATGCAAGATTTGAGACTAGAAGAAGAATTCATCCACTAGAAAAACTGCACCTAGCAATCTTATCTTCGATGGAACCAAACTGTTTTGAAGAAGCCAACAAAGATGAATTCTGGATAAAGGCCATGGATGAAGAGTTGTATCAGATAGAGAAGAATGCCACTTGGGAATTGTTTCCAATACCAAGGTATAAGAATGTGATCGACACAAAGTGGGTCTTCAAAAATAAATTGAATGAAGATGGACAAGTTACCTGGAACAAAGCTATATTTTTATGTAAATTATATGCATAGGTTGAAGGTATCGAATTTGAAGAGATATTTTCCCCATATGCCAGAATGGAACCAATAAAATTGATCCTAGCTTATGCATGCTCCAAGAATATTAAGTTTATCAGATGGACATGAAATCAACCTTTATGAATGGGCAACTAGAAGAAGAAGTCTACATTGAGCAACCAAAATGATTTTAGTTGTCAAAGAATGAATATTATGTGTGTAGGTTGAAGAAGGCATTGTATGGTCTAAAACATTCCCCCAGAGAATGGTATTCTAGTCTTGACAAATATCTACAACAACAAGGGTTCAGAAAAGAAAATGCAGACAATAACTTCTACATCAAGGTAACTCAAGATAGTATTTTATTAATTGAAGTTTATGTTGATGATATTATTTTTGGAAGTGATGATGACAAGATGAGACAAAAATTTGAAAAGGATATGCATAATGAATTTGAAATGTAATTACTTGGAGAACTATCCTTCTTTATGGGTCTTCAGATATGTCAAAGAAACAAGAGAATTTTTATTCCACAAACAAAGTATATCAGAGAAATGCTAAAGGGGTTCAGAATGGAAGATTGCAAACCAGTCAATACTCCTATGCAAACTAATGCAGGAGCATCACCAACAAAGCACGAGCGAAGGACAGCTAGGTGCACTAGCACACATTTTGAATAATTTTAAGTTTGGAGAAGGCGTATCACAAAAATATTTTGAAAGGGAATTGTAAATAAATAACATCCTTAATGTTGTAGACTTGGATAATTTCATAAGGACATCGGAGAATGTATTTTCTTTTAATGAACCTGAGTGCAGTACAGATTCGATGTATTCGATCTGATTTGTTGGTCCCAAATATTTATTGTAATAAGTTCTATTAGTTGATAGCTTTTCATTCCATAGGATAGCTCTAGAATAGTTGGAGGGAAGAGCTCGAAGAGCCCTCTTGTATAAATATTTGTATTGTTTCCCAGTAGAGGTTGTTGGCACTCTAGTTGTTGATGGGTTGTTGATAGTTTTTGTAGAAGTTATTGAAGAAGTATATGAACACATGTATATTTTAGTTGAATGAATATAACAAAGGAGCATTGCCCCAAATGTGTGGTGTTGTTGTGTCTATCTGAATAAATGAATGGTAAACAGTCTGTTTATTTGCAATTCTCTGTTATTTCTTGTTCTTGTGTTTATGTATGCATTTACAGGGTTAAATGTATGAATCTATGAAGAGTTAAATAATCTTCAATTGTTTCTCTTCTATGAGTAAGTCAAAGTTTTCATAGTTTCATAAGTTCTATTAGTTGATAGCTTTTCATTCCATAGGATAGCTCTAGAATAGTTTGAGGGTATTCTCATTGAGCCCCTCTTGTTTAAATATTTGTATTGTTTCCAAAGAGAGGTTGTTGGCACTCTAGTTGTTGATGGGTTGTTGATAGTTTTTGTAGAAGTTATTGAAGAAGTATATGAACATGGCTGTATTTTTATGTTTGAATGAATATAACAAAGGAGCATTTTCGCCCCAAATGTGGTGTTGTTGTGCTCCATCAATAAATGAATGGTAAAACCGCTTATTTGGTAATCATATTTTTTTGTGTTTATGAATGCATTTATGTGGTTAAATGTATGAATCTATGAAGAGTTAACATCTTCAATTGTTTCTCTCTATGAGTAAGTCGCTTTCATATTCGCATGAAAGCGCGACATAGTCTATATTTGACTCAAATCCTTTAAGAGATAACATGAACCTTATGTGTGCAAGGAGTGCATAGTTTCCAAGGTGTGTGTGCTAGAGTCCATTTTGACTCGTGGAGTTCTCGAGAGATAGCTTGAAGGAAGTTTATCCGCAAGGAGTGTGTTGACAGAGTTTGTTTTGACTCAGAAGTTCAGAAGGGTTAGCGAAAGTTGTCCACATAGAAGCTAAGTTTTGGAGGAAGACCTGTTGCAAGGTATGCACAAGATTAAAATTGACTAAGTGTCGAACAGGGTATTCAAAGAAACAAAGGTCCGGCGGTGAAATAATAAGCTCTGAGAAGGAACGTATGAGAAATATCCAAAGGAAATTCTTGAGGTTTCCCATACAAACAAAGAGAGATATAAGTCTGGGAGGGATTGGGATCATTCCAAACCATCATATATGGGAGAGTTGCATAGAGGAAAGTCGCGAGGTGTTTCGACATTTCGGAATTCATAACATTTCAAGGTGTTGAAAGGTGGGATCGCCGAAGGTCACTTAAATTGCGAGGCTTAATCTTTGACCGTTTTCTATGAGGAGACATGTGGCAACAGGTTAGAGAATCTACGAGTTAGAGGTCTGGAGGAAGTAAGTGTGGAGTAAGTGAAATTTCATGAAGTCTTGAAACCTGAAGTATAGCTGGACCGTCAAATCCAAGGAGACACGTGGATCCGGAATTCAGAAAGGTGTCAGAAAAAATAGCGAGGAGGAGGCCAATATCGCTGACCGGCGGTGAAGGATTACCATATAGCCCATGGTCACAAGGAGAAATATTCTAGCTGCGGACTAGTACTACTTAATCGGGTGTTTCCAAGAACCAAAGAGTGGAGTTGCAAGTAATCCGAACTTGTTGGTGACATAAAGGGGACCTGTGTGTGTATTGAGTGTTGAGGGTCAGTTAAAGGTTTGAAGAGATAATTTGGCTCAAGATATTGAATATCCAAGACCATGAGGTCAAGAAACCCCGTGAGAGAAGCCGGCTGTGTCATCAAGGTTATCAGATCCTCGAATATTTTTTCGTGTAAGGAGAAAGGAGAGAAATAAGCAGGTCGACATCATCGAAAGTACCGTGATACATAATTACAATGTCATCGAGGAGACGTGAAGAGTCCCCCATAGAAAAATTGATCTATGGAAAGGGAGATGTGAGAGCTCAAAGAAATTTTGGATGCCATGGAAACAACACATAGTAGAGCACCTGATGTTGGAGACGCCAAAGGATGCAGAAAAGAAAAATGAAGAAGGGGAAGTTGAAGAAGTCAGAAAGGTGAGGATGCTATGGAAGAGCTTTGTTTAAAGTGGTTGCCGGTTGGGAGCTATAGAAAATATAGACATCCCAATGTACAAAGGAAGGTAATTTAGATCTGGAAGAATTGCTTGATTGGATATGAGCACTGGACAAGTATTTCGACTATGAAGATGTCGGCGAGAGAAAGGTGAAATATGATGTCACCTGGATAAAAGGACATGCAACACCTGCTGGGTGGGATGAACTGCAGGATGACGGGAGGAGCAAATGAAAAATGAAATATCAAGAGCTGGGACGTAATGGTAGCCAAGACAAAGGGCTAAATTCACTCCAAGGACTGCTCTCAAATAAATCTATTTAGAAGATTGCGTAACCTGATACAAAGAGGAATGAATGTGAAGGAGTACACGTAGGATTTCTACAGACCAAACATCGGCTGGAAAGAGAGAGAGATGAGGAAAAGTTTCTAGATACATCAATGTCCCCGAGATAAGGAACCAGGATGAAATCAACATGACGATAGTAAGGACAGTGGAGGATGTGTACCAGATTATACTGAAGGTAGAGGAGAAATTGACCAGAAAGCAGAGCCAACAAAGAAGAGGTAGAAGCTTAAATAGAGGCAAAGGATTTGTCCATGACAAGACGTAGAATCCCAAAGGTGAAGCAAAGACACCACATAGTCACTCTGAGAGAGGAGAAAGTTCCCGAGGAAGACAGAGTGGTGGTGGTAAAACTCTTTCATAGGAAGAGGAAGAGGAAGAGGAGGAGAAGTAAAGTGTTATTCATGTGGAAATTTAGGACACATGTCTTGGGAATTCCCCAAGAGAAAGAAAGAATGAGATGAAGCTCACATTTCCCTGTATGCGTGTTTATATGTTGACGCAAAAAAAATAGCGTAAGATGATATTTGATGATGAATAAAGTCCTCTTAAAACCATAGCCAGAGGTTGAAAAGATCTATGCAGGGAACAATTTGTTCAGAAAACTTTCAAGACTAAATACGTAGTATGCAAGGTGATAAATTGACAAGCTGGAAGCACCGATAATTTAGTATCCATAGAGATAATGGAGAAATTGGAGCTGGAGATCTAACGTACATCCCATGCCATATAAAGTCTCATGGTTGTATAAAGGTCATCAGGTAACAGTAATTAAATAATGTTTGGTTGAATTTAAAATAGGAGGATATAGAGATGAAATTTATGTGATGTGATTCCCATGGATGGCTGTCAGTTTTATTGGAAGACCATGGCAATATGACATGAATTTCATTCACAATGGGAGGATGAACACTTATACCTTGGAGAAGGATGGTAGGACACACATGTTACTCCAATTAAGGATAAGGAGCGGGAAGGGGATGAAGATTCATCAGCACGCTTACTCTCATGAGTGGGAAGGAAACCTGAGAAGTTAGGAAATAACAAGAGATGTAGTTTGATATAGTGAAGAAGACAAAAGTTATCCTTATAAGTACTTCTATGGAGGATCCTACCGAGGGAAATTCATGAGTTGTTGGAGAATTTTGTTGACATAGGTAGTGGGATGAGTTTTTGAGCTCATTACCACCTATCATAAGTAATCATCCATCACATTGATTTGATACTAGGAGAAATTATGCCAAACAAAGAAGCATACAAATTGACACCTCAAGAGAATGAGGAGGTGAAGAGGCAAGTCCAAGATTTGTTAGACAAAGGTTTGGTCAAAGATTGAGTCCACACACAATACCAACTGTGTTGGATTCCAAAGAAGGATGGAGATGGAGAATGTGTATAGACTCAAGGCCACAAACAAGATTACCATTAGGTACATATTTTCACCACAAGGATGGATGAATTAATTGATTATTGTTTAAGGGAGGAACTATTTTTCAAAGATAGATTTGAAGATTGGATATCACCACCAAGGATGAGAGAAGGTGATGAGTGGAAAACAAACTTCAAGATAAATGAGGGATTGTATAAATGGCTTGTTATGTCATTTTTATTTAACAAATGCCCAAAGTAATTTTATGAGGTTGATGAATGAAGTGTTAAAATATCTCATTGGAAATTTTTGTGATCAGATATCTAGATGATATACTAGTCTTCAATAAAACCAAAGAAGAGCATCCTGAGGAACTTAACCTTAGTGATGAGGAGGTTGCAACAGAGAAGTTGTTGATAAATTTAAAGAAATCCTCTTTATGAAGGAAAAAATCATTTACTTTGGTTTTTTAATTTCTTTCAATGAATTGAAGATGGATCCCGAAGAAGGTGAAAGCAATCGAGAATGGTCATCACTAAGGAGTATATTTGAGGTGAGAAGCTCCATGGATTAGCGAGTTTCTATACTAAGTTCATCAGAAATTTTAGTGGTGATTGGTAAAAATGATGGATGCAAGTATTAGCTATACATAAGTATTTAAAATGGATAGAGGAGGCCGAGAAAAGATTCAATACATTGAAGGAGAAAATAACAAAACAACTAATTTTGGTTTTACCGGACTTCAGAAATACATTTTAGGTGAGGTGTGATGAAAGTGGAGTTGCAATTGGAGCTGCATTGAACCAAGATAATAGGCCTATTGCATATTTCGAAGTGAGAAGCTAAACGATGCTAAGAGAAAATACTCCACATATGATAAGGAATTCTATGCCATAATTCAATCCTTGAAGAAATGGAGGCACCATCTCATTGCATAAGAGTTTGTTTTGTATAACGATAATCGAGCTTTACACCATGTTCAGTCAAGAGAAGTTAAACTAGAGACATACAAGGGATAGATTTTATGAAAAAATTCACTTCTTTGTCATTAAACATATTTCTCGCAATGCTAACAAGGTTGTTGATGCATTTCGAGCAAGAGATATTTGATTATGTAGGAATTTTAGGTGAAGACCTTTGGGTTTGAGCACCTTAAGGAATGGTATCATGATGATCCATTTTGCTGAGGCATATGAAGCATGTGTGAATCATGTGCTCGGATACATAAGCCTGGGCCAAATATCCGATTCAAGATGGGTTTTTGTTCAAAGGGTGCTAGTTGTGCATACCAAAGTGTTCAATGAGGGAAAAATATTGAAGGAAGCCATTGCTGGAGGTCTAGCCTAACATTTCGCTATGAAAAATGTTTCATAGTTGAATGGTTCATTATTGGCTATATGAGGGAATACATGGTCGGGTTTGTGAACAAATGTATTTTCATACATGCAAAGGAAAGTATACAGTGTCATTATTGTATCAACCATTGTCCTGCTCCTATAGGCCTTGGGATGCAATAAGCATGGATTTTGTGTTAGGATTTCCAAGAACACAAAGAGGAAGCGATTCCATATTTTGGTAGTTGAAATATTTTCAAAGATGGCACCCTTTATCCCATGCCGTAAGACTAGCGATGCAACGCACATTGCTAACTTGTTCTTCAAGGAAGTTGTAAGAGTCCATGAATTTCCCAAGAGTATTGTTTTAGACAAGGATACAAATTGTTGGTCATTTCTAGAGAAAATTATGGAAGAAGATGGGGAACAAAACTATCCTTTTTATTTCTTCATATCACCAAAACTGATGGATAGACCGAGGTGGTGAACCAAAGTTTAGGAGATTTATTTCAGGAGTTTGGTCACCAACATCATAATCCAAGTGGGATCAAATCTAGCAATGCTGCAGTTTGTATATAATGACTCGCTGAAAGAAGTATTAAAAGAGTCCATTTCTATAGTATAATGAAATGAACTGAGGGGAGTGTCAATGTTAAAGAAACTGAGTAGAGAGAGAATTTAGAAGCATTGAGCTAAAGACTTTGTTGCATAAATGCAAGAGCTTCATAATCATATCAAAGAGCAAGCTTTGAAGAGGAGCAAAGAAGGAATACAAAACTAAGAGTTGATAAACATAGGAGGAAACTTCAATTTGAAGTTGGAGATCACCCCTAGCACATCCTAGGAAGGAGAGGTTCGAGGAACATATAATAAACCCAAGCTGAAAGATAGGACCGTAACAAAATCCCAACAAAATTTGCAGTGATGAATGCCATGAAATAGAGCTGCCAAAAGATGTGGGTATATCACCCATATTCAACATTGCGGATTTGTACCCTTATAAAGATGAGGAAGCAGAAGTAGGTGGTGAACAACCATAGGTTCAGTGGATTGAATAGATGCCATTTGCAGAGAATCCGCAGATGGAGCAAATTGTAGATCAATGAATTGGTAAGAAGACTGCAAGGAAAACATATTTTGAATATTTGACAAAAGTGGAAAGGATGCCCACAGAAGATGGAAGTTGGGTAAATGGAGAGGACATCCAAAAGCATGGAAGGTCAATGCAAAAGCTCATGGACATAATTCCATGAATATTTTAGCCCGGAGGAGTATGATGTCGAGCATCACAAGAAAGCACGAGTTGAGATCAACGAAAACTAGCGCCACAGCATTTTGAAGAATTTAATTGTCAGAAGGTGTATCACACAAATCTTTTGAAAAGGAATTGTAACTAAAGAACATATTTAATGTTTTAGAGTTGGACAATCACATGAGATCATTGGAGAAATGAATTTTCTTTACCGAAGTTTAGTTGCAGTACAGATTCGAAGCACTTGATTTTATCTGTCTATCCCAAATATTTATTGTAATAAATTCCAAGTAGTTGGTATATTTTAATATGATAGGATAGTTATGGAATAGTTGGAGGGAAGAGCTCTAAGAACCCCTCTTGTATAAAGCTTGCATTGTTGCCTAGTAGAGGTTGTTGGCACTCTAGTTGTTCATGGGTTGTTGATAGTTATTGTAGAATTTATTGAAGCAGTATATGAACACATGCATATTTTAGTTGAATGAATATAACATAGGATCATTGTCCCAAATGTGTGGTGTTTCCGTGTCTATCTGAATGAATGAATGGTGGACCTCCGCTTTATTTTGTAATTTCTCTCAAGTTATTTCTTTTTGTTTTGTGTTTCATGAATGTATGATTTATATTGTTAAATGTATGAATCTATGAAGAGTTAAATAAGATTCAATTGTTTCTCTTATACGAACATGTGTAAGGAGTGCATAGTGTCCATAAGGAGTGTGTTGACAAAAGTTTATTTCGCCTCATAAATATCAAGAGATAACGAACCTTCAAAGGGAAAGGAGTGCATAGTGTCCGCAAGGTGTGATAGAGTCCATTTTGACTCGGAGTTCTGGAGAGATATCTTGAATAAATTTTGTCCGCAAGGATAAAGGACGAGTCTTCTGACTCGAAATTTTAGAGGAGTAGCGAGAACCATCCACAGAGAGGATAGATTACAGAGGAAGACCTATTTCAAGGCATGCACAGGATGAAAATTGACTAAGTGTCAAATAGGGTATTAAAAAAAACCAAAGGTTTGAGAAAGGACAAGCTCAGGAGAAGGAACGACGAGAAATATTCAAAGGAAAGAGTCTTTTGAGGTTTCCTAGAATCAACAAAGAGAGATCCATGCGGGAGGGATTAGGATCGTTCCAGACCATCAGATCCGAGAAAAGTTGCACGGAGGCAAGTCACGAGGTGTTTCCTCAAAGATTTTAGAATTCAAAAACATTTCTAAGTATTGAGAGGTGGGATCACTGAAGTCGCGAAATATTGAGGCAAATCCTTATCGTTGGCTATGAGGAGACACGCAGTAGCAGGTTAGATAATATGGGAGTTAGAGGTCCGAGGAAGTAAGTGTGGAGGGCGAAATTTCAGAACTTGAAAACCCGCCAAGTACAACTTGACCATCGAATTAGGAGACACGTATGAGATCCGTGGAATTCGTGAAAGGTGCTCGAAGAAACATAGGAGGAGGTTCTCAATATCGCCGATCCCCGGCAGGAAGGGATTGACTGGGTTACAGCCCATGGTCACGTAGGAGAAATATTCTAGCGCGAGACTAGTACTCATGAATCAGTTTCACCAAGTGTCGGAGAGTGGAGTTGCAAGTAGTCTGAACTTTGTCGACATCAAGAGGAATTGGTGCATTGAGTGTTCGTATCTCAAGGTTAAGTTTTTGCTATTATTAGGTTTCTTTTACATTCACTATATAACCATAACATAGATAGGGATCACCGAGAAATACACAATCACAAGAGACACATCATTTATCCCCGAAACCCTCATAGAGAAAACCCAACAAACTTCCTTAATATAGATAACTAATACAATGCCAAGAGATAACTCCAAACAAATACGTAAATTCCTCCAAGAAGTGCCTTCTTCTTCCAAGTACATCTCCAAAATCCTATACCGAGAACAAGTGGGGAGGTGTGTGTCCAAATGAGGTGCTAGCCTCTCTTATTTATAAAATCTAGCACGTGTGAACTGGGCGTCTTTCATTGGCTGGCCTAATTTCATTATGGGTGGTTATAACCACTTTAATATATTCCTAGTCAATTTTCATCAGCCCATTACACTAGGGTTTGACCAATCCACAAAAGGGATTTAGCCAATTATATTATCCATTACGATCAATCCACAAAAGGATTGATCTAATGAATAATACATCAATAATTGAATACTTTGCGCCATATTATTTCAACACTCCCCTTAACAAGAAGGGTATCTTCTACAATATCTTCAGCGAGAGAGGGCAACATCATCAATAATATTCAAACATTGACCGACATATTCCATAAATCATTCGAAGTTTTTCTTATCATCAACATCGTCATTCACAATAGAGAGATGGAATGGCATCATCATCCTCATCACCGAGGCTACGGTAATATCATCATCATCTTCATCGTAGCATGGATTCATCTTCAGCATGAAAAATGAAATGACATCATCATCATCATAATCATATCTCTGTTGAGCTAAAGTGGTAATCATCATGATAGTCATCTTCAACAAGGAGCTAAAGTGGCATCATCATCATCATGATTCATTAGTATTGTTGACATCATCATCATCATCACTGCTAATCATCTTCGAAGTCATGGCATCATCATCATCATCAACTTCAACAAGAAGCTAAAGTGGCATCATCATCATCTTCAGCAAGAAGAAAGTGCATCATCATCATCAACTTCGCCAGAAGATGAAGCGACATCATCATCATCAACTTCAACAAGAAGCTGGCAACATCATCATCAATCCCCCATCAAGAATGATAAGGTAATATCATCATCATCATCTCAACAAGAAGATGAAGTGGCATCATCATCATCAACTCTCAGAAGTTGAAGTGGCATCATCATCATCAACTTAAGAAGTTGAAGTGGCATCATCATCATCACCTTCAACAAGAATTTGAAGTGGCATCATCATCATCATCTTCAACAGAAGTTGAAGTGGCATCATCATCATCAACTTCAGCAAGAAGTTGAAGTGGCATCATCATCATCAACTCTTAGCGTGAAGCTGAAGGGCATCATTACCATCAATCCTCAACAAGCAGTTGAAGCATCATCATCATCAACTTTAGCAAGAATTTGAAGCGGCATCATCATCATCAACTTCAAGAAGTTGAAGTGGCATCATCATCATCATCTTCAACAGAAGCTGAAGTGGCATCATCATCATAAACTACACCAACATGGATTAGTATAACACTAATACATCATCATCATCAATAACAACATAAGGTTGATACAACATCAAAAGAAACAATAGCACAACACAGTATCGATATCATCAATATCGCACTAGGTCGAGAGAGTCTTCATCAATGAGGCTACATCACAACATGAGGTCGGAAACACATCATCACGACGAGGTCAATACTCCACCACAACACGTTATTGGCATGTCATCACATCACAAGGCTAGAATCACAACACTTAAGATGGCACATCATCACATCATGAGGTTGGCATCACAAAAACTTTAAGTCAATCTCAACAACAATTAAGCCCGAATCACAACACAACAATTAAGTCAAAATCACAACACAACAATTAAGATGGAATCACAAACACAACAATTCAGCCGGACCCCAACACAACAATTAAGTCGGAATCACAAACAACAATTAAGTTGAAGCACAACACCAGGGTCGGCATATCAACGCCGACAATTAAGTTGGTAGCTAACAACACTTGGTCGGCATCTCAACAAAACAATTAAGCTCGAAGCACAACACCGATTGGCATCCTCAACAGTCACCGTTTCCGTTGAGGATATCCCTTCTGACTATAATCGACATTCAAAAGTGCTTCAAACTTTCCCATGAGATATGCTTGGTCAACACATCGGGCAACCTCGTTCATCTGTATAAATGATACAGATTTTATTCATTCTCCGCACTATGTCATGGATGTAATGGTATTATATCTCTATGTGTTTCGACTTGTCAAGAAATACAAGATTCTTCATTACCTTTATGCATCTATGGTTATCACTTAGGATCGTGGATTCTTCCATCTCTAGGCCTAATAGACCACCAACAACTTACGAAGCCATATGATTTCACAACCTACGTAACATGAAACAATGTATTCTCCCTCCATTGTACTGGGAGCAATGCTTGATTACTTCTTATTCTGCCAAGGAGACTTCATGGTTGATCCCAAACTGAACAACATCCAAAAGTGCTTTCCCCGCCGAGACACTTCCAACCCCTAATCAATCGTACCCACTCTCAAGTAGAAATTATGATCTCCATCATAACGAGATCATAATCTAATGTAACCTTTAAGGTACCTCATCACATAAGTTTTGGTAAAACAACTAGGTGAACATGTTTGGTTCTACTAGAAACTGAATGCGTCCACAAAAAATAGATATCCGGTCTGGTGTTCGTTAGACACATCAACGATCCAATGATCTATCTATACAAATAAGGTATCAATCACCGACGGTGTCGACTGTAAGTTTTCAGCTTTCTTTTCATGGGTGTATTCATGGAATTTCACTCCAACATATCAAATCTCTTCAGATTTCAACCTATACTTCCTTTGGTTAAAGAAGATTCTCTCTCTGGGCTCGGCCATACCCTCAAGACCTAAGAAATAATGCATTAGGCCAAGGTATTTCATTTCAAATTTGGAAGTGAGCTTCTTCTTACATTCAATAATGAGATTTTTCTCTCCACTAAGAATAAGTCATCCACATACAACAACAATATCATCTTTCACCATTCATAACCTTGAAGTAAAGGTTAGAATAACCTTTACTCTTGGTAAAGCCCAAGTCATTTAAAACCATCTTATCCTCTCAAGTATCAAGATCTAGGAGCTTGCTTCAACATGTACGGATCCTTCAATTGGCGCATATGAGTCTTTCTATCTTCAATTCAAATCAATTTTTCTTACATTGTGCTCAACCGTACACTTGCTCGCTTGCACAATATGTACAATCATGTGTTTCTCGATCTATGTGCTTTTATGCAAAGCACTATCTCAATGTCTCACTGCCTAGGAGTATGTCCTCTACTGCAACTGCTCTTCGAATTGGGACTCGTGACTGCACTCCGCTTCTATGGTTAAGAATGACGTTTCATCCTCACCGTGGTCATAAAATCAGAGTAACTCCTCTTCTTCTATAACTAATAGCTTCATCCTGAACCCAGGGTGGCTCAACAACTGATAATCAATATAGCTCTTCTTCTTTCATGGAGGTAACTCTATCTTCATTGTAGTCATGTCTCCATGACCCAACTAGTGTAATTCACCAATTGCCACTCAATTTAAATATGGGTATTGCTCCCCCTGCATCTCAAATTATATATGAATCATGGTTGTTCTGTTGTCTTCATAAATACTGGAACTATTTCCTCTTCTTCAAAGTGTCTTGCCATAGTCTTCTCCCTTTTGCTAGTAGAACTCTAGACATACATTAGGCTTTGTACATATGCAACATGTTTGATATGTATAGATCAATATTAGAAGTCACTGATCGACTTCCTTCTCAATGTAAGAACTATTATCCTGTCTTTCCTCGACCGATTCCTTCTTTGTCACTAAAAAACAAGGGAATCTTCCCTAAGATTTCATATCTCCTAGAAGTTTCTGAAGCTATTATCTAGTCTTCTCATGACATTTGTCTCCCGCCTTGGGAGTTGTCTCTTCATCTGATCCTTCCTTTATGAGATCATGATTACTCTCGATTTATTCCTGAGTCTACAAGGACCTCATCATCTCTTACAAGGTATACTCGGTGTTGAATACCAAATCTAAATACAGAATATAGAGTCGCTCGTTTATAACCGCTTTCCCTGCTCTAATGTTCGGGTCATCTTTGAGCCTCCATACCCTTTCAATCAATATCTTCATGAGATACTTTGTATTTCAAGAGATAGATTCTTCTTCATCTTCTTTGGTACATGAGCGTATATGGTCATGTACATACTCTGCTTCATGTCTCATATAATATGTTGTTTTCAACAACCTTCACTTATTGCTTCCTTAGGGTTATCACCTGTGACTTGAAACAAGGTCAAGAAAACAACAAGCAAGAATAATACTCTTTTGATAATAATAAAAATAGCACAAATAATCATCACAGTAGCTCCTTTAAAGCTATCACTTGTGACATGTCTAAAGTAAGGATCAAAAAGTAAGAAATACAATATGAAATGAGGTCAACACTCTTATAGTGTTGTGATCAATTATTCCTCCATGGCAACCTAGAACTAACACAAGAGGTTTCTCCTAGAGGAGATGTTAGTTGTATCTGGAAAATGATTACATTAAGCATTTATCTCAATATTATCACATGTTACCAAGTATAATACTTTTCAAACACTGTTATCTTAACTATAGTTTTTAGTTGTAAAGGGGTAGTTATCAACTTGTCATGTGCAACTTTGAATCTTATCAACTTAATTAATCAAACCTGGAACCTGGAGCCTTATCCTAAAGAATGAGTGTGCTTTCTTCAACATGTCTTATGTGCTAAGACAATATGATATTTTGACAGAAGGTTGGGTTAGAGGGTAAACTCTATGATCTCAAATTTTAATCCATCTAATAGCTTGACTCGTATTTTAACCAAAGGTTAGAATGATGGTCATAGCTACAACATGCAACAATGATCAAAATAATGTCATAACAAATAGATGCATATCAGAATAATCACACCTGGGTCGCATTATTCCTCTGAATGTGTTGGATCTTGAGATCCTTCTAGATCTATGGAAAGAGATATATTCTACTGCAAGTACACTTTAACACTTAACCATTTAAACATATGTGAGTACATACCTCTGATATCATTTGTAGGTAGTGGCACCATCTGGTAGAAGCGGAAATAATCACCAAATATTAAAAACTTCAAGGGTGACTGCAACTGGTACTACGATTGATACTTCAACTAGTACTGCAACTGCAATTGATACTGCAACTTGTTCTGAGACTGCAACTGCAAGTTAGGGTTTTATGAGGAAACCCTAATTTTTCAAACTTCAAATTTTGAATTTCTTATCCAGGGGATAGATGCATTGAGCTTAGGCGAGTAAGCTGGTGTAGTTAGATTTCTGAAACTGCAGCTTTTACCACCTCAAACTTGACCAATGGATTTTTGGACGGGTGCTTCTGGTTTTCTGGTACTTCTGGTACTTCTGGTTTTCTAGTTTGTTGGTACTGGTGAAAACTGGGGTTTCACTTTCCAGGAGATCTACCCAACGAAAAGGTGCACTGAAGGTGCCAAAGAACTCCTTGGGTTAGGGAACACTTTTCTAGATGGTTTTGAGGTTAAAAATCTTCTTCAATAAAAATCCTTAATTTGCATGTACGACAACAATGACATTTTTCTCTTTCTCTTGTGAAAGATGATCTCTTCAGTTTAGCTCTGATACCATGTTAAGGTTTAAGCTATTATTAGGTTTCTTTTCAATTCACTAGATAACCATAGCATAGATAGGATCACCGAGAAATACACAATCACAAGAGACACAACATTTATCCTAGGAAACCCTCATGGGGGAGAAAACCCAGCAAAAACTTCCTTAATATAGATATCCAACACAATGCCAAGAGATAACTCAAACAAATATAGAAATTCCTCTGCAAGAAGTGTGCCTCTCTGTCTCTCTTCTTCTTCTCCAACTATAGCTCCAAACTTGCACTCTAATGAACAAGTGAGTGTGTGTCCAAATGAGGCGCTAGCCTCTCTTATTTATACAATCTGGCACGTGTGAACTGGGGTGTCTTTTCACTGGCTAGGCCTACTTCTCATTCTGGGTGGTTATAACCACTATAATATATTATGGGGCCAACTTTTCATTTAGCCCATTCCAATTAGGGTTTGACCATCCACAAAAAGGGATTTGGTCAATTACAATACCCGACATGATCAATCCGCAAAAGGGGATTTGGTCAATTACAATACCCGACATGATCAATCTGCAAAAGGGGATTGATCTAATGAATAATACATAAATAATAATTAGAATACTCTTTGCAGTTACATTATTTCAACATGTTGAAGGCCCAAAGAGCTAAGTCGTCTTAGGAGATTGAAGATCCAAGACTAGGAGGTTGCAGAATCCCCAGGAGAGAAGGGGGTTGTGCCATCACAAACAAATTGTAAGTTAAGAAAATATGATGATTCAAAGTCTATATATTAGAGGTAGTACATGTCAATGATTGGTAGATTACTTTATGTGAAAACATCCATACCAGATGTAATGTAGGCAGTTAGACAGGTGGCACGATTTCAAGCAGCACCAAAGGAATCACATGTTCTAGCAGTAAAGAGGATATTCATATATCTCAAGGGTACATAAGAGTTTGGATTATAGTATTCAAAATGAAATGATCTATCACTTATTTCCAACACAGATACAAATCGGGAAGGTTGGATTGATGACCGAAGAAGTACAAGTGGAGTAATGTTCAACTTGGTGAGTGTTTGGTATCTTGGTTAAGAAAGATTCATTCATCAATATCATTGTCTACAACCGAAGCAGAGTATATTGCAACAACAACATGTTGTACATAGGTTCTATGGATGAAAAAAAATATGACATATATATAGGTTGAGTATGATGATCCCATTCCAATATATTGTGATAATACAAGCGCCATTGATATCTCAAAGAATCTAGTGATGCACTCCAAGAAGAAGAACATTCCAATCAAGTATTACTTTCTATGGGAACATGTTTTAGAGAAGAACATCAGAGTTGAATATGTGGGAACAAAATATCACGTTGCAGATATCTTTACAAAATCGCTTCCAAGAGAATCCTTTGAGTATATTCGACAAAGACTCGAATTAATTTATACTTAAGATTTTTTGATGTATAATGGTATGAATGTTAGTATATTTGCAGGTAATACTATTATAGATAGATAGTGTATGTCATGCCATTTCCGGTGATATGTAGAATGTCACATAACTCCTCATGATTAGAGAGTTATGGTCTTGTGAAGTTGGAGAACCCTCATGATTTATCTAGAAGGTCAAAGAAGTCAAATTATTCTAGAAGCTTCTAGAAGAAGTCAACTAATCAAGTGGGTGAAACTAGGAGTTAATCATGGGTTAAGTTGTTGCAATAAGAAAATAATTAAAAATAAACTAGTTGCAACTACAAGTGGAGAGTTTACTAATTTTGGATAAAGTGGTTATAAGTGGAAAAGTGGTTAAAAGTAGGTTATCCCTAAAATAAGGAAATTGGGTTAAATTGGTTAGAAGGTAACCCCTTGAGGAAGCTACATGGAAATATAAATAAGAGAGAAATGCACTCCTATTAGCACCTATTGATCACATTGAATATCTATTATTGTGTAAGTTTTATTTCAGGTACTCATTGCTACATATGAAGTTACACAAGTCTAAGATAGCATAAAGGGTTGACTGCGAAAGTTTCAGAATTGCAGGAAACACTGAAAAAAAACATAGTTTTTTAGGTGTATGTGGGTTGTAATGGAGAAGGAAACATACGTACATGGGATGGTAGTATAATAGGGCGTGTACATGTGGGAAAATAAATGAAAACTTGAGGAGATGAATATTTCAGGTCTTAGAGTCTTAAAGTAAGCTCCCTGGAAGGTCTACAATGATCAAGTACACCATATCTATCTATAGGTTCAAAAGGTATGTCTTATTTCTATGTGTAGTTGGATTTTGTTGCCTACATGAGAAATGGTTATGGGGGTTTGAGGATTTTCCCTAGAGAGGCTAATGGCTATATGGCACTTAATGTATAAGCCAGATCTACATAAATATAGTGCTGGTATATTTGATATCTATCATTGGTACATCTTGTTAGTCTTGAGGCACATCTTTTATTTCTTGGCATATGTTTAAGGGTTTTTGTGGTACATGGTTGAGAGCTTGTAGTTGTGAATCTGTTGATGTAGTATGTGGTTGTATATTAGTGAGGGTTTGATGCCTAGTCCAGGTGAGGGTTATTACACTTGTTCATGATTATACACACATGTATGGTAAATGACTAGAGATATATAGATGCACTTGGTTAAGGGATATGTATGAGGATGTATGCATAGGGCACAACTACAATTTGGACACAATGTCAGGTTGCAGGTTGATGTGATAGAGGCAACAAAGGGTCAGAGTTTTTTAGGAAGGTGAAAACCCTAGTTTTCAGAAGGCATGCATAGGCTGCAGTATAAACATATTGTGTACATACGCAATCTGCAGTACATACAAGTCTCGTACATACGTGAGTTTCAACATAGAAAGGTCACGTACCTGTTGGTTTTTGTTGGTACAAGAAGGTTACAGGTATAGGTTGACCACATGCTATTGGTATAGGTTGGTTACAGGTTGTTGGAAAAAATTGGTATAGGTTTATATTGGTATATCTTAGAGTGACAATGTGGTAGTGGTTTCATCATTTCACTTATATTTTAGGGTGGTAGGATGGGGCAAGGATAGGGGGTTGTAACCACCTTCCAGTTTTAGCCAGAGAACATAGGGGTTTGTAGCCTCCTTCTTGTTGTAGCAATAGAAATGGGGAGTTGGAGCTTCCCTTAGGTTGTAGCTTGAAAATATATGGGGTTCGAGCCTCCTTCTAGCTGTATCTGGAGAAAAAAGGAAGATGGTGCTTCCAATGAATGTAATTCCTAAAGACATATAAGAAAAAAAAAATCATGGTTTTCTCTTGCATTGGGTTTCCAAGTAAAAATTTCGGTGTACTATGTATGTGTGTGATTGCTCATTGTTCATGGTTTATTTACTATGCACTTGTTGAATGATAATGGTATATTGATAATAAATATTAAAAAAACTTATATATTGTGGTTAAAAAAGGATTAAAAAGATTTATTATTAATTCACCCTGCCTCTCAGCAATCCAACAGAAGGAGGGACTTATGAGGTATTTTCATGCAGAGAATAAGGAAATATCCTTGTGTTATGTGAAGTAGGGATTGTGGGTACCAAATATCTATTTTTATTTCAAGAACTCAATAGTGGGACACTTGGTTAGCATTTATCTCATTCTTGAGATGAAGGGATTTCCCTAGGAATTATTTATTATCCTTCTTTACCCTAGTGGTATCATAGACTAGCTAGGAGGTGGTGTCCACAAAGGACTACCTACAATTGGGTGGAAAATTTCTCAGCCTCATTCAATTGCTTGATATTCATTTTTCTATGCAGATAAGTACATCATGTTTCTCTAGGATTTTTCATTATTTTTGGTATAAGAAATATTTTCATATAGGTGTATAAATTTGTGATTGAAAAATGTTTATGAGATTTTAAGTAGTTTCCTATCTGTTGTAAATTGAAGTTAAACATCCCATTGATTATTGAAAAACATTATTTTCTTCTTTAATCTCCTTGTTCCTCATTTGGTTCAACCATTAAATAAGGGACATCAATTACTCTAGTTTCCACAATTTA
>SNQJ01S0122186.1:39964-60098 GCA_010110895.2 Picea sitchensis | reverse complement strand
AAGGGAGGGTGTTAGAGTAATTAACTCCTACTTGTCTTATGTGCTTAATATGTGACATTCTTCATCATATTGTTAAGATTGTGATTTTCTATTTGTAATGTAGATATTAGATATTATCTCTATGTGAGTGTTTTTCTTTGTTATTTAGGAGTTTGTTAGATCTAGGAGAGATCTTAGATCCTATTTAAGTGTGTGGTTGAGAGATTTTATCAACAAATGGATTGTGTGACTAAGATAATCAATCTATCTTAAATCCAAGCTTAATGTATTTATATGTACATGTGTTGATTGAATAATTATAATATATGAGAACAAATTTTGTGTGTGAAGAATGTCTTCTCTCCCATTTTCTAAATTCTTTCAATCCTAGTACTAAAATTTGATGGATCATTTCCTAAGAAAATATGGATTAGTAAACCTATGCATATATCAAGAGTTGTATAACTCTTTACTTACAATCTAAATCTAAGAATTATATATGAGATAAATCATAACAAAATAATTTTTTCTTAAAAGAAATTCAAACAAATCCCATAACTGTTATAGCAAGTTTTTCCTCACCCCATGCAACTTTATCAAAAGGCCTTTCCATTTCCCTATTTAGACATGAAGTCCCCTTTTTCACTTCCCAGAGCCAAAAAAAAATATTTTTCCACATATACGTGCCCTACAAGTTAGAAAGCATGCATATTCGCAGGTTGCACCACTACAACCCGTGTATATCGATTTTTATGCTCAAAATTTAAAATTGTGTCGGGTTTCCATGTCACGTCACAAGATCCATGGTCCTTGACCTTCCATATACTAGAAACATTTCAAATCGGCCCTTAAGTTCCATTTGAAGGATATAAATTGGGCCATATCCAAACCATGGAAGAGGAGAGAATTCAACTTTTGAGAGCAAAGATACTCTGGAGAAATTTTCACTTCACATTGAGTCTACATCCCTTTGTCCTTTAAAGTCTGAACACATTGTTTAGCCTCCAAGCTCTTCCCTCTTTGATGGAGAACCTCATTGTTTCTCTTATATGAGCTTGCCTTTGGTGGAGGATTGAAGTGGTGGAGGCCTAGTTGGAAGGGACTTAGTTTCTCGGTTCCAAGACGTGCCGACACAAAAGTTTGTCACTTATACACTTTTGTTGATCATTTTTTGATAGAAATACTCTTTTCTTATCTAATTGATATCTTGGAAATATTTGAATTATTATTCCATAGGAGTATTTGTTATGAATGTTAATGGATTATGCTATTGTATGCCCTAACATTATATATTATCATCATATGCTTTCGTATCTTGGTTGTTGAGGAAAAGTTGCAGGTATAAATATTTGAGTCATGTGCTCAACAATGGTCTTCATCGAATGTCCGGACGAGGTAGGCTCTTTATCTTGTCTTGTTAGCATCTTCGTTTATATAGCATACTTGGGATTAGAGTTTATTTCTGCAGTCATTCTATCTGTTGTGGTTTACCCCATGCCATAGAGTGATTTTCCTCGTAACAGAATTGGCGACCATACTGGGGAGTGAATCTTTTTTTTTTTGGGGTTTGGAGTGTTTTTGTCCTTCGATTGCTCTATGTTATCCTGAGTTTCCTTGTTGCATGATTGCTTGACAACCTATTTTTACTTTGAATCTGAGTTTCTTGGCCTTATCCTTACTCTGGCAGTGTTTTAAAACATATACACGAGTTTTCCCTTGACAAACGCTTACATACGCGAGTTGTCCTTCTATAGGGCGTGTACATACGCGGTTTTAGCTTAAACAATCATGTACATCAAATTTTTAAGCTTACTTGCTGAGTTTGGTGTTTGTTGGGTGAGTTTTGATGGTTGCTGAGTCTTCTTGAGTCTCTGTCCTAACTGTTGAGTGCTTGCAAAGTGATAGTAAACCTTTTTATTGTTGAATTTTCGAGCGGTTTTCTTTCTCATCATCTTTTTCATTGGTTGTCCTTGCATATTGCTATGAGTGTTTTCTTCTTGGTATCCTGCTTGGCTTCTCTCTTTTTTCTTGTAGTAGGTTCTATATATCAAGCTGCTATTCAATCCTTGCATTTTCATTTCTTCATATTGAAAATGAAAAAAAAATATATACATTTTGCATTTTGGCATTTTTTCTTTTGGGTTTTACTATTGATCTTGATACATATGGAAATATTTCATCTTATTGAAATTGCAGAGTTGCATTGAAAGTTGCATTTTGGAATCTTACCATCTTTTGAGAATTTAAGATTAGGATTTTGTGAGTAAAGTTCTCCAAGGCTATTAAACTCAACATGTGTGTCTCACCAGGGAGTGGTGAAATCCATTGTATAATTAGTGACATCAGGACACTCCGCTCACACCTGAGTTAAGCATGAGGTCACATGAAGTTGGTTGGAGAGATATCCCTCTTATACATTCTTAGCGTCAGAGATATTTCTGGGGATCTATTCATATTTGGGGGTCTTATTAGTACCTTTACTTCTGTGAGAGGTGATGCTTTCAAGATTTTGGGCTTTGTTACCCTACCCATATGGTGGACCTGATTTATGACTGTTCACTTGTGCATTGGTTATATCGTGGTGGTTTTAGTTGCTTTACATAGGTAGCCACATAGGTTACTTGTAGGGGTTATTCTGCAGGTACCCTAAGTCAGATAAGGGTCAGACAATGCACAACCTTTATGGAGAATAACCTCTCTCGGGGGGATCTGACCGACCGCATTGTTAAGCCGATGAGGGTCCTTATAACTGATTTTGATACCTCTGATATTTTGAAGGGAGTCTCAGGTCCCTCTTGGGTGAGGCATACCTACTTTAGTGAGGGAGGCCCCTTTTCAGCTATTATATCATGTTTGTGTGCATTTGGCCTTTTTGTTTATTTTGGTGTTCTCTTTGATTGTTAGTTGGCCTTAGGATTTGTTTTTATATCTCAATTATTGAGTCATCGTGGAGCCACACTAGATTCCTTTCAGGTCTCGCTGTTTGTTGAAGTTAGCACCGCATCTTGAGTCTTTTCCTTCTAAAAGGAGTAAAGTTATCAAATGTGGTACACAGACCTCCACCTACCAGACTTGTGATCATACAAGTATGAGTACTGAGTCGAGTCAGAAAGATATTGGGAGTCCTTCGACTCCCATACCTTCTATAGTTAATGGAACTCCTTCGATGCCTTCAACCACTACGATTGTAGTGCCATAGGTTCCCTTCATCACTCGTATCCAACCTATTGTTGCTACTGAAACCATAATAATGAACACTTTTGGGTCTCTTTTTGGTACGCCTGGATATAATGCTTAGTCCATTCCTTTGGTATCTAACCCTTTCTCTTTTGGTATTCCGAATATGACATCGCAACTTTCATCTTCCATTCCAGCGAATAATACAAATCCTAGTATTGGACCTAGGGACATGGCTCCTCTGCATATTCCACTCTTTTTTGGTGGAGCTCATATTCCCCAAATGACTCCTATGGATAGAAGCCAACCTCCTTTTTCTCCTGGGTCTAATCTTAGTCTCAATGCTCCTGGATGGAGTAATCAGCTAGGTGGACAAGCCACTTCTTATATTTTTTCCTTTCCACCTTCATCCTCCACACTGATTCTGACCAAAGTGTTTGGTATGACGAATCCACCCCTATCCTCTAGATTTCCACTCGGAGGAAGTTAGTTTCATACTATGGGAAACCCCCAATCCGAAACTCCTCTAGCTGGGGGAAATGTTTAGAACCCTCATTATACTATTCCTACAAGTATGGTTTCCACTAAACCCCTTATGAATCAATTTGGAGGAGGATATTATCATGCTGGATAGGGCCGTGGTGCATACTAGAACCCTAGATGGGATATAGTCCCTCAACATCAATATTTCCTGGGAGAATGGGATCAAATTTTGCAACTCCGACTCCCTTTTCTGGCCACACTTAATTTCCAGACTTTTCAAGATTAATGAATGACCTGGTGCATCATGATCTGTCATGGCCCCCCGTCCCCACCAAGCTTCCTTTTGACATTCCAAAATTCGAGGGAAAGAATGGCAAGGATCCAGGTGATCACATTACTAATTTTCATATTTGGTGCTCATCTAATTCCCTTAATGACTATTCTATTCATTTGATATTGTTGCAACGCACCCTCATGGGGGTTGAAACAAAATGGTACATTGAGCTACCAGGGGGGAACATAAAGTTTTTTTTATCAGATGGTTTTTGTCTTTCTCAACCACTTCCGGTTGTCGGTTCGTTACGATGTCGGTATAGAACTTCTGTTGGCCTTCTGCCAGGACAAATCCACCCATATCTTAGATCAAATCCAAGAGTGGCATAGATAGAAGAGGTTGATCAAATCCTACATTCCTCCATAGTTTATGTTGGAATGGTTCCTTAAATCCCCATTGTCTTATATTTTGAAGGATGTTTCTACATCCGGGGTAACATATGAAGAGGAAGATATTTTCAAAGCCCAACAATTGGAACTCATATATGCTCAATTTGGGATGTTATACAAAATTCTTCCTGACACACCGAGGTCAAATTATGACCCTAAACAAAATCCTGGGCCTCATGCCGATGGAATTATAGGCTCTGCAAATACTAAGTCTACAGACTTGGTGATTGTTGGCACAGGGGAAGACCCAGGGTTCAACGCTACAACAATGCACCAACAAAACCCTAAGTACCAACCCTTTCAACAACACCTGTGAAGTAGATGAAGTCTCACCCGAGGTAGAGGCAGGGGTGGTTACATGACTCCGATGTCCGCAACCTTAGCTGGGACACATATATGTGATTTTAATACTTTAACAGAGCACTTAGCAGTTAAATTTCATCAATATTCTCCCTTATCTTACATCACAGATAAACCCTAATAACAGAACGGTGAAATATTCACACAGATCCAATATAATCAAACACTAAGCACACCAACATAGGTCAGATCTAGCATTCATTCAAATTATTCAGCACTAAGCTATCATATCAGATTCATCTAACATACATCAACGCACTAAGCATCTAATCACATAAACAAGAGAACACCCAAAACGCACAAAGAAACCACAACACATGATATACGTGGTTCATCCCCTCCCTCGGGCTACATCCATCAATTCTTATTCTCTTTATTGTCTTCTGTCAATCTTCTACATGCACAGAGCCTTGAGATCTTACTCCACAGAGGACATGAGATCTACACACTTCGCTAGATCCTCCTTCCCTGAGTTACAACAAAAATCCTTCCACAGTCTCTTATGATCACTTGCACTTAGCTGTGCAAGTCTTACACAGTATGCACAAAGAAATTACAATTACCACTTTCACTTAGCACTTAGCATCACATAGATGTCCCCCTTCTTACATCACCGAGACATCTATTTATACATTACAAAATTGGGCCTAAACATGGGTAAAACCATGGGCCGACATCCCCATACCCGTTACATAAGCCTAAAACCCAAAAATCCCTAAAAAGGGGCCGAGATACCGCGATCTCCTCTTCAACTTGCGCTCCGCCTTCGACAGTCTGTTGAAGTCCCAAAAGTAGGTCAAACATGACCAATGATCCTCAAAACTTGGTTAAGGTCCAACAGGCCCCCAACACTTACCTATGACTTGTCTCGAGTCACTCTAGTCTGGGTAGCTCTGCTTCAAAAGCTTCGAGCTTGGCTCAAGCTGCTTTGACTTGTTGCTGTGCCACAACCTCCTGTTTGATGAACTCTTGGATTACTGCTTCATTGACAAGTCCCTATAAGCGTTGTTTAGCTACAGTGACGACTTGCACCAGTTCTTCTCCTCAACCTTCAATCTCTGCGAATAGTTGGAAAGCCTCATCTTGTATTGATTGGAGCCTTTGAGTCACTTCCATGACTTTGCTCTGAATGGTGTGGACCTGTTGTTGAGGAGTGCACTATTCTTAGGATCACTTCATATTCTCAATGGCTGACAGGGGCTTCAAATGTGCCTGTACTGTTTCTGCTTGCTTCTTTTCCTCCTGGAGCTGTGACTCTAATTCCTTTAATTTAGAATCCTCAGTGAGTTGCTCATAAGTCTGGGCATTGCGATCACTTAGTTTTTTAAATTCCATGATGAGGGCCTTGATTCTTTCAATCGCACTTCGAGTAGTTGCTTCTCTTTGATCTCATCTGGTGGAGTGCTGGGAACTGTTCATAGCTTTAAGTTTTCTATTCTTTGCTATAGCTGATGGATAGCTTCTATGAGCTATGCTAATTAATTCTCCACTCAGTCTTCTGCCTTTGGCTCTAAGCTCGTCACAGAGCGAAGTGCTCTATCGACTGATTCTTTGACTCCAAGCTATTCTGTGATCAAATTTTATTTTTCTTGCTTGGCCTGCACCCTCTCTTCTTCAAACTTGGCTTGAAGGTCCTCCTTCTCCTTTTGTGCAACTCGACGTTGCTCTACCATTTATTCTAGGGCTTGTTTCAAGGTTGTTGTGGCTTGGTCTTTCTCAGATTGTGCTCGATGAAGGTGAGATTCAGTCGCATCAACTAGTCTGCAGAGTTGGGTAGGCTCATCTCCCAACTCTGGTTCTTCTGATGGTGGGGGGGCAGTGGATACTGCGTGACTGGATTGAAGGGCCTGCTGCACCCCTCTGAGTTCAACCTCGATTCTATCGTACATCTCCTCCTACTTGGCTTCATGTTTCTGCAAGATGTCCTGCACGACATCTGCTACAACTGCGATGATGAAGTCGAAATCATCTACAGTGAGCATTGTCTGCATCTTAGTCAAGGTGGCTTTGGATTTCTTTCAGGAAGTGGGTTTCATGGGGGAAACCTTCCTTTTCTTCAAGGGATCAACCTCATCAACAAGATCCTTAGGCGGTGTTACTTCTCTTTTCTTCTGCTGATCTTCTCTGCCATTTGTCTCTTCTACTTCGTCATCACCCCCTTGGCTAGGTGATTCTGAAGCAATTTCTTTCGATGCACTGCTCAAGTCTTGGACTTCTTCAGTCTTCTTTCTTATGTTGGTTCCAGGTGTGTCGTGTTCTTTGTGAGTGGCCTTTGAGCGGTCAAGTTCGGGATCAAACATCTCTACAGGGTCAGCAGGGATGAGGAGCTCTGTAGACCAGTCCTTGGTTATCTCTTCGAAGTCCTCCTCTGTGAGCTTATAGTATGACTGAAGCTCCTCTTTATGTTCATCTGTGCACGCAGTGATATAGATGAAGTTCCGATATGCACAGAACTTCATGAGAGGTCTGAAATGGTACATGGTGTTTGGCGTCATGCGAGGGATGGCTTCAATGGCCTTCTTTAGTTGGAGATAATACATGTGGAATACCACGTTCGATTGCCATTATTTTCCCATATCGCTCGAGTACTAGAGCGTGGTGAACTTCGCAGCGAGCAACTCGAACGACTTGATGTTTGGGAAGGTCATGCCTTTCGGCATCTCCCAAGCGGTAAATGCGATGAGGATCACGAGCTAGCTAAAGTGGAACTCATAGCCCTGATCTTGAGATTTGTGACAGTTCATCTATGAGTTCATCTATGATTTCATCTAGAGTCCTGCTACACATTTCCTGATGAGGTCAACAACGAATCCTGTGACCTGTGTATGCCTGTTCTTTCTTACAATTTTTCTTGCCATCAGCTGGAAGGTCAGGCACACTGCACCATTCTTGATGGAAGCTACCTTGTAGCCTTACGTTTCCTTTTATACATCGCCATATGTGTCTTTGATCTTCTGTGCCAATGCGCGATCTGTAGCCTTTCCTAGGTAGAAGTCCTGTGGGTCGGGTCCCTGCATGCTCAATCTAGTGATCCTATGGATCAACGTCGGATCGACTATGATGCATAGATCTAGCCATAGGTTTCCTCCATGGTAACATGAGAGAAGGATATTAACACACATGTTAACCTCTCGGTGCCTTCCAAAGTGCAGAATCATCATTACATTCAAGAGGGTGGATTGTGCGAGGTTCATAGTCCACGACTGGGGAATTATTTTCGAGTTCTTCCCCTTCATCCTGGTCAAGTATTTGTAAGGAGAGAGCATATTATGGTTTTTGTGGTCTCCTAGGTTGAATTCGCTGAAATTCAACGTCATGATCTTATCCTGCTATGTTCTAATTGCACGTATCCCCTTCGGGAGGTATGCAGTAAGAATGGTGTAATCAAAGTCCTTCGAGACACTGTCACGACTCACCGCGTCGGCCAAAGGTGAGATGTAGTTTGGTAAGATGGTCGGGATTAACTTCACGTTGTCTAGGTCATATCTGTGCTTGGTTCTCTTCTCTGTTGTTGATCAGGATGGTCCGGATATGTGAGAAGTTGATGGAGCGGCTTGCACTCCTCTCGTCGATGATGCTTGAATACCTGCAGACATTACTTTCTCGGCCATGAGATCGATGATAAATTATTCGATGGATTTCTCTGCGGCGCTGAGGTCGTCTGACATGCATGCTTATATATGATAAATTGGGTGGATGAATGAGTGTGCAATGCAATGGAACATGTGTCGATCTCAATAAACATAGCACGGTAGCAATGATTTGGCTTGGATATAATTCACAAAAGTTTTATCGGTGCAACAATCAATGGACTAAGTAGACACGATGTAACAAACCTCTCCAACACATGAGAGGTCTTCATCAATGCGGTTCTATCCATTAAGGCATGGTCCCAACGGTCTGATGGTGAGTCTTCAAGCCATTACTGTTGTTCTAACCATTCGGTTCATCGGGCTAACGATTATAATGCTTCCAACAACTATATCACTTCACCATGATGAAGTGCCATGTTGCACTGTTATGATATCCCGACAAAGTTCCAGTCTTGCAAACCTTCCCTCCGCGAAGTCCCCTCTGGGACCTTTTGTAACTTTTCTATCTTTTCTCTCTTCTTACTTAGTTTTCTAGCCTTCTTCCCGGTGATCTTCGTCTTGATAATCCTCTTTTCATTCTGATTCTTATCTCCTTTTGGCATAGTAACTTCGCGTTGTTGAGATTCTTTCGTAGGGTCGGAGAGTAATACATCTTCTCTCTCTGGGGTAGGTACTTCAGTCTTCTGTGAGTCTTCTTGTGTTATTTTAACCCCAACATCCAAGTTTTTGGTTCTAAGTAGCTTTGATCTGTTCTCCTGTTCTTCAATCAAGTGTGTTATCCTCCTATTCATGAAATCTTTTAATTATTTCTTCTTCTTCTCTAAGAATTCCTCTTCTTTTCTTTTGTCTTGATCCTTTTCAATCCAAGGTTTTCCTAGTAATATAGAAAATGGGGCGTTGTTATCAATAAATTTAACAATCTCAAAATATTCCTCTATCGAAGTTCTTTCTATCATGATATTCACCCGTGTTTCTTCATCCAGAACACAGTGAATGTCAAAGTTTCCTATTCTTACTTCTATGCATTATTTTTCTTTGAAGATCTTTGATAAGTTTATATTTCTATGATCATTTAGGGTTTCTTTCATTTGTAGTAATACATTCTCTGATTCTTTCTGGGGTTCTGGCATGGTCTCAGTTTCGTAAGCTTCCTCGGGGTTTTCTTGTCTCATATTCATTCTGTCAAGCTTAGAAATCATTCTAGGGAAATCTAAAACTTCATGATCCATAGATTTACAACAAAGACAACTAGGTCTTCTACCAGGGCATTCCTTAGCAAGATGTCCCAGTCTTCTGCAACTGCAACAAAGGGTTAGTCTTCTTTTTCTTTGAAAGGATCCCCAACCTTTGCTATACTATGCACTAAGATAGTAGATAACCTGCAAAACAATTCTTTCTAGGATCCTGCATCCATTTGTTAGTCCAAACATTCTTTCTATGCATATGAATAACATATCTTTCACTATTTTTGTCAAATCTTCTCATATCAAATCTTCTTTCATCTAGTTGTGCCCTACTTTTCAAGCTAGGACAAAATTTATCAAACATACCTAGTGTTAGTATCCAGATACTAAATATTCAATTTTCTCCTTGTTGTAGGAATGGGGTTATTCCTGTAGCACCGAAAAGTGTTAGTACCTAGAACTTCAAGTTTAAAACTTTAAAGGAGAGTTACTTAAACATGTTTTTTATGCAGCGCAAGCCAGTTTTTATATGTGTTGTTGGTATTATATCTTGGGTTCTTTTGGACAAGTGAAAAATAATTATTGCCTTTTAGGCAATTCTGGGTTTCAGACATTTGTTTTTACAGTGCTAATGTTTACTCTAGCAAAATTATTGGGTCCACAGGCCCAATCTCCAATTAAGTCCATTAGGCATCAAAAACCAAGTTCTTGGCCAGGAGACAATCTCCAACACCTGTCATCAAATGAAACATAGGTTAGCCACAACATTACCCAACACCAGTCATCATGGGAGATCAAACACACACGGGTCAACATCACAACACATAGCGCAAAAGCATCAAACAAAGCCATGAGGAGGAGGCCTGAGAGGGTAAGGCATGAGAAGAATTTGATGATTTAGCTAGCCAATAGGTGTTATTGTAATCCCAAGGGCATCATTTTCTGTGATCACTTCTGACATTGGGGATCTATGACCTTTGTTTTATCAGATTGTGATTTCTCTTGTCTAAACATTGTTTTTCCATCTTCCTTGTTTTACATTCTATTTTTCGTCTTACTTGAACGAATTGTAGACATTGAGAATCAATGGCTTCTCATGGATGATAGATTCCTGAGTGGTAAAGATTTTGCTGTGACTGCCTATTATTTGTGTGTTTTGTTTCAAGCATCGTTTCATCCATTTGACAAAGAGAATCTTGTTTTGATGGGTGTTCTACTTTTTGTTTATTCCCTATTCTTCTACCCATTTTCATATAAACGTTTTATCTGATATACAATTTGATTGCCTTCAATCAACATGGTGTTTACTTGACTCCATGCCCAATGGTGTTTTTACTGATTTGCATTTAGCCTATTTCTCTTTCCATCTACCTGATCCACCTTCTTTCAAAACCCTAAACACATCCTTATTTATAAAATCATTGCAATAACTGAAGATGTGCTAGGCTTGACCCTATAACAGTCTAGGGGAAACTTCTAGCACTAACATATTTTGGCACCGTTGCCGGGGACGAAGATGAATGAGAAATCTTCCCTGAGAGAATGGCATTGATTAGATCAAGCTTTTGATGGTGAACAAGGGATGTTCATATATTCAGGACTACATCATTCACTTGGCGACTCCACTCCATGAAGGAAGAACCCGTTGGCGACTTCACTGATATAGGACAACCATAGCAATGGAGGCTATCTTGGCTCGAAGGTTTGCACCTCTCAATTTTTCAACTATTCCTGTTTTTTCTATTACTGTGCTTTCCTTCTTAGAATGCGCAGACTTTCTTCCTATATTTCGTGGAAATGAAAGGGATAATCCTGCCCAACATCTCATAGATTTTCATCAGTGCATAGATCGGTTGAATATCTGTCATGAAGATGCTCTTATGAATATGTTTGTATACTCATTAGATGGTGATGCTCGAAGATGGTATCGGTCACTCTCTATTGTCAACATATCTTCTTTGCAGGAATTTCATGCAGCCTTCCATCAGTATTGCAAGAGGTATTATTATTCTGATATACTTCTTGAAGAATGTTTTGAAGAGTTCAAGCTTTGTATTCAGCAGGAAACAAAGTGTTCCTCATGTGATGAGCTTAGTGAAGGTCTGATTGAAAATGAAATCAAGCATGAAAGTGAATTTTTTAATGAAGATATGGATAGATCCTTTTCTTTTTCTTATTCCCAAGAAGAAAGTCTTCCAGATAAGATTCATAATTATACCAATGATTTTATAGATGTAGATGCATTATATCCTATATCTGATGTATCTGATACCTCTGATTTAAAATAATAATTAGTTGACGAAGATGATTTTTATCCATCCCTTCAAGAATTTTTCCACGATGTATTTTCACCTGAGAGTGAAGAGAAACATCAATAGATTGCTCATTTTTCTGTGCAAGACCAAGGAGTTTTGGACCCACCTATATTTGATAAGTATTATGACGAAGAAGAGCATATCCCTTTTGTTGACTTGAGGAGCAACCAACTGGTTTATGACATTTATGAATCAGATTGTGCTGAAGAACAATATTGTGAAGAAATCAGTCTTCTTGAGTCTGCATAAGACATCAAACAACCATCTCTAAAAATTAGTGAGCCCACATGCACTATGCTCGAACGTGGATCTGCAGACAACAAAAAATCACCTATGATCAACAATGAAGTTATTTTGTAGCTATGTTCAGATTTGCAGGCAGTTGCAGGTCATAGCCATTCTTAGGAGGAGGATATGCAGAGACTTTTTGATCTTCAGCTGAAACAACAACAAGAGGTATTTGTTTGCATATTTATTGATCTGTTTGCTAATTATCTCGAGTCTTTGAGCAACTTAGATGTCAGAGCACTTTTGTCAAAAGAAGGTTGGTTGTTCTATTCTTTTCAATTGCATATTAGTGTTCTATGGTTTCCTGCATTCTTCATTTCCAGATTAAGAGACGTACTGGTCAATTCAAATACTTGTATGGCTTCACTGGAAGCATGATTTTACCTGATCTAATGGAAGAAATTGAATAAAGTAGGTAGTGTGTAAAATAAACTCGTCATATGAGTAGGTAGATTATTTTTAGTTCGTTATTCTGTTGCAGTATGTTGTTACTTTAGAATCTGAATAAGTTGCGGAGTTTTAGCAACAATATGGATGACTTCACTAACTCAATGAATTAGGCACATCAAAAAAGTTGTGGATGTCTGTAGAGTGGAAGATTTGCAGGGTTAGGTTGCATAGATGAGTAGAAATGATAAGGCACGTTGGTCTACAAGTTCTGGATGTTCCACAGGGAGAACATCATCCCCAGAAGGAGCCAATGTTAGTATCCAGATACTAAATATTCAATTTTATCCTTGTTGCAGGAATGGGTTTATTCCTGTAGCACCGAAAAGTGTTAGTACCTAGATCTTCAAGTTTAAAACTTTAAAGAAGTGTTGCTTAAACATGTTTTTTATGCAGCGCAGGCTAGTTTTTATATGTGTTGTTGGTATTATATCTTGGGTTCTTTTGGACAAGTGAAAAATAATTATTTCCTTTTAGGCAAATTTGGGTTTCAGACATTTTTTTTATAGTGCTAATGTTTAGTCTAGAAATATTATTGGGTCCACAGGCCCTGTTCACACCCAGTTCATCACCTAGTGAGCAAATCGAGGGTGCTTACATGCCCTGTTGGGTCTTGAAGAGCATGACAGCTGTGGAAGGAAAGGTTAGAGGAAACAAAACAAACTACAAGCAAGAATTAAACAAAAAAAAACTAAAACTGTGAACATATGGATAAAGAAACAATAAACACAAAAAAGACACCGATATCACCAATGGTTTTGAGATGATCAATTGATGAAACCAGAGCACGATGAAGGAAGGGAACTGTGGTTCCTTCTTCCCCCAAAGGAAGGCTCTTGAGGCCCTCACAAACTTGCTTTCCTTACAATTCGAAGAAATGAGACTGATGGTGAAAGAACTCCTAGCACATCCACTCAATGGAGAGGCGAATGGCTCTATGAAATGTTTCCAATGTGTTATCGTCAAAGAATGGGCCCTTGACAATCTTAGCAGCATAACAATACCTGAAATTCCTTGCGAAAACAATGTTCCTTCATGGCGTTTTATAGCAGATCACCGGGTGATTATGTAACCTCTTCAAAGTGTGAAAAGGGGCTCTTTAGGGCTTCATTAGGTCATTAACCCGCCTACCCTGCGGATTCAGCTTGGATTTGGGAGTCAAATCATATTGGGAGCTGGTCCGTAAGTGGTTGAGAGGCCGACCAATTCAATAAATGCGTCGTTTTAGCAGGTGCGCAGGTTTTTGCGTTGACAACCGCGCGTCGTGCGCGCAGAGTACGTTCTTGTCCTGCGCATGTGCGCGCGCACCAAACTACTGTGAAGCGCCCTTGAATTTTTGGTTACTTTGTATAGTATTTGACCCTTCTGGAATGCTGTGAAATTAATTCAGTGCCATGAATGACTTCATTGCTGTTTTGACGATGCAGAGTTCTTGTCACCATGTGCGGACGAAATTTCGGTGATAACAGATGCCCCCTGATGGATGAGGTTAGGAGCATACGTATAGCCGAAATCCATCAATGTTTCTTCTACTGTGAATGTTGTTGTAAGGGAGAGCAATAGTGGGACCGTTCGGAGCGATCCGTTGGAGAAAAGAGGAACCGGTAGGACCCGACCTTCTGAGAGTTGTGCAGAAAAATATACAACTATGTGCAAACGAGGCGGGCATGCCCCATGCTCGTGTTATGTAACTCTGAAAAAAGATGATGGAAGTGTTGGTGTAGACAACTGCAACGCCCTCGGAGGTGGTAATGATAAAGGCAGAAGACAATTCTGCAAAGGAACATACTCTGAATAATAGGCAATGATCACGGTAATAAGCAACGACGGTGATGTGGGCATTGATGTCCCTACCAAGTTCAGAGGTCTTCGGCAAATGACAAAAATAACTGCAATAGTCGCAAAGTAAGACCCACCATAACATGAGAGAGTGTTGGCGTCGAATGTTATGGGGGGCCAACGACAGCAGGGAGMAATGGTGTTTCACCCTGTGCCGTCCGAGATCTCTCATTAAAATAGAGAATGAGAATCAAGATACTGTCGCCCTTCTGGAAAAGTGTGCTGATGTCGACAAAAGGGGGACGCGACTCCCAGAAGCAAAGGGCTCCGTGGAATCTACTGAGGTGAGGAAGTGGCAGAGGTACATGGACGAAGTCAAGAAGTGGGAAGACTCAAGACTTCCCTTGGCTAGAGGATGTATGATAGAAACAGTGGCCGCAACCGTGTAACAAGGTCGAGTGTCAGGGGGACGACAAGATTGGTGATAAGTTTTGCCAGAGGTGGGACAAGGTGAACAAATTCAGAGGGTAGAGGTAACTGACCTGTGGAGTACTCTAAAGATATGGACGATGCCGACAAGGGTAGATGATAAGTAATACTCCAACCAAGGGTGACATGGGTTGCGTGTGGCCAAAAGAAAGCAAGTCGCCAATGGTGACGACAAAAAAAAATGTAATGACTGGAAATAAAGGCGTTTGTACAATAAATAATAAATAATTTTTGGGGAGAAATGTACAAATATAGAAACGGGTTCCCCAGTGTGAAATGCATGCCCCAGGGAGGGAAGAACTGTCTTGGGAAACTGATGAAGGGTGGGGGCCCCATTAGTGAGTTTCTGTATGAGGTAGGTGAAATGAGGGTAGGTTCCCAGATGGGCAAACTGAGTGTGGATGAAATGAAGGGCTCATGATCCTGCGGAAGTGTAGGTAAAAATAGAACCATAAAGAGATAATCTGGGAGTCCATGTGGGAAGGCTAGCAAAATGAAGAGAAAGAGTATGTGGCAGATTCACGACATGATGAAAGACTATCGGGACTCCCATCCCTAAAGGGTAGTGAAAAACAACATGAGTGTCGAAAGTGCAAAAGGGTGCTATGAATGGGACAACTCATGTGGGTGAGAATGCTACCGGGTTACAGTACTGAAGATGCAAAATAGAGGTGTGGGTACTGCAGAGCCGGGAATAAGGATCCTAAAGGCCAATATCAGAGGGTGTGACTAGAAATGTAAATGCAATACAGTGGGATAGACTACATGCCATTGCTGAATATATACCTGAAGGGATGATGTCGATGAATGATGAGCAAGTACCTGTGCACATAACAACCAAATACCCAAAGTGAACAATATCTGAAGAGAATCAAAGATATGAGCTTGTATTTGACAAATGTAACTATGCACATGCGTACCTGACCATGATATGAAAAAAGGGGCACCCCGGGGGCCTAGGACGAAAAGTGACCCAAGGACAGCCGTGATGTAGGCGGCGAGATGCTGATCCCGTGGCTGAAGACGGTTTGAAAAATGGACACATTGGGCTCCCAAAATGTTGAGTGGAAGTTTGGAAAAAGGCCTATATATAGCTGTAGGGCCCACATTGCCACCTCATTTGTACCTGCTGCTATAGTGATTGGACGAGCAGATTCAGAGGAGATTGGGTGATTCAGGGAGCACGAGGTATCCGATCGACAGTGTGCGAGTTTCAGGTTAGTGGTCTGATCGTTCTGCATAGAAATAGGTTTCTAATTTTTGGGTAGGGTAGGTACGAGGGTCGTACAAGGGGTTTTTTGGTAGGTTGTGGGCCCACATGCGCGGGCGATTTAGTGGAAGGCGTGCATGCGTGCACACCTGTCCACTGAATAATCGTGCATTGGTGCGCGTGAGGGGGAATTTAAGGCGCGCCCTAGGGGCGCGCCTGTGAGGTGGACAGGCACGCACTAGTGTGCGCCTGTGCGGTGAACTAGCTCACATCAGAGCGCGCCTGTGGGTTTGACAGGCGCACCCTAGCACGCGCCTGTATGGTGAACAGGTGCGCTCACGAGCGTGCCTGTGGGAAAAACAGGCGCGCATACGTGTGCACCTGTATAATGAACAGGTGCGCAGGTGTGCGCGCCCGTGGGTGGTAAAACCGCACCTAAGAGGCAAGGTTGAAGGGTAGAAAGGGAGTCTTTTTGATGCATTGGATGGTTGCATAAGCTGATATAGGACTCTGTGTTTTGTGCAGGTGGCTAGTAGTGATTATGGATGTCCGGTGGCGTGAGCGAGACTGGTCACAATTGCGAGATGCTGTGGCCAATGCAGGGCCTACGGTTCGAGCGGCTTTAGCAACCAGTGGGTTGCTAAAGTTCTTTGAGTGCCCATTGATACGGGCACATGAGTACTTGTTGCAGTTCTTGCTCCAGATGTGGAGTCCAGACCTGCACTGCTTCCTCGTGCGAGGAGAGAAGATCCCCTTCACTACGGTGGAGGATATTTATTTTTTGACTGGGCTCCCCTTTCGGGGAACACCACTGCCGACAGAGCCTGTGCTGCCGAGGGACATGCACTTGCGGGAGATCGCCGAGCGATATTGCTCAGGCGAGAACTACATGTCTGGGACTGTAGTGAGTATTAGTGGTCTGGATTCTCTGTTTCATCATTGCATAGCGGCGATGATTGTTCGTGTGTATGGGTCACTGGCGACCCAACATATCAGTGGTGGCCAGCTGCTGTTTCTTGAGAGGGTGGTGGTGGGCCGTGAGCAGTTCGCATGGGGGTTGACACTGCACGTGCGGATGATCGCATAGCTGGACCGTTGTCGGTCCACAGGCACCGGAGAGTTTGCGTTCGGCTCTATCCTGGTAGCCTGGTTTCTGGAGAGGGTGCCGATGCTGCGCCCGCGGGTTCTTCTAGAGGCACCTGGGGTGCGAGAGCCTCGATTGAGGCAGTGGTCTGCAGTTTTGGTTCACCATGGTGGTGGCGAAGGCGGTCATTATTTCATGGTGCAGGCGGCACAGATCTGGTGGCAGATGCAGCAGGTCATACTTCGATACCCCTATTCTAGGGTGGAATTCCGGGAGGACCCGGACATGGTATTGCCTCCTGGGGAGGTTTTTGATCACCGAGGTATGTTGAGTTTTGTATATGTTTTGATGATTTATGTTATGTTTTGAGATATCAGTTCATATGTATGATGATAGATACTGATACGATCTGCTGTTTGTTGTTTGGTGCATGTGCAGATATAGCACCTCGCAGGCACGAGGTGGAGTGGTAGAGAGCGCTGGTTCTGTGAGAGCCTGAGAGACTGCCACGCGGGGAGAGACGTCGGCAAGATGAGGCTGCGGGGCCCCCAGCAGAGCCTGAGAGGGCAGCGAGGAGGCGCCGAGTTGATGATCCGGGTGCAGGACCGTCCCATGCTCCTCCGGCGGCAGCCGGAGTAGATTTTGACGATATACGCCGTTGGCTAGAGACGGTGTTACAGGACGTGCCTGAGGGCATGTGGATCTGTATCCAGGACGAGGGGTTCCTGGAGCAGTGCATAGGGTTACCGCCACCATGGCGGGGTATAGTGCGACGAGCAGATGTACTCGCCGCGATGACTAGTGGACGCCTGCCGCAGGGGCAGGAGGGTCCTGCAGGTGTTCCACCACCACCGCCTAGGGCAGGTGGGGGTGGGCCACCACCTCCTCCTAAGGGAGGAGCAGCTGGGGGTGCGATAGAGGCACCCTGATGGATGTATATTGTATACTTTTTGATTGTATATAGGCTGGTGAGTCGATTTTGTACCGAGGTGTGGCACTGTCCTGTGGGCATATGTATTTTTTTTGTATGTAAACATTCAGATGGCTTGATAGGCCTCGATATATATATATGAGTATACATCGTTTTTTGAGATCCAAATGTTGTTTTACATGTGTTTTGTGTTGATGATGATGATGCCTATTCTATCTATATGCTGTGACAGGATGTATGAGATGTTTATGTATGTGTAGTTTGATGTGATATGTGCCAATATAACACCATGTTAGCTATCTCATCGATTGTTTGATTCAATTGTCTTGGAATGTGTATAGATGTAATGGAATACAAATGTCGAGATAATAATCTAACCTTCAGGTATTTGCGAAAAAGGCACGGATCGCGTACATGGTAAACATTGTTGAGATGGAGAACGACTAGTTGCGAGTCGAGGAACACGCTAAGGTGGAAAATATGATGACATTGGGCGTCGACTAGGAGGCCAATGACCGCAGTGTATTCGGCTTGGTTGTTGGTTGTTGGTCCCAAACAGATTCCGTTTGAATGTAGCATTTCATGAGAGGGGGTATATAAATCCCAAGCCGTCGAAGCGAGATTTTGTGTCCAACGGCTAGCGTCGTCGGCGTACCCAATGTGGTAGGCTGGTGGAGGAAGCATCTGTCAATAGCACACAGGATAAGTTAGACGAGAGGGGTGAGAGAAAAAAGATTAAAAACACTAGAAAAAGAATTAACCTAAAGTAGTTTGACTACTTCTAAGCATAAAATTTCTTAAGGTATAACCCATTGACAGGTTCCTTGAGTGAGAGGCCTTCAGGGGAGGCCAGGATGTATGCACCTTTGGTGAGGCAATGTTGGATGATGTAAGGGTCGTGCCAAAGTGATTCGAATTTTCCATGGCCAAAGGTATCATGAGCGATATCATAGGCCAGGACAAGGTCGCCTTCGCGAAAAGATCGAAGGTTGACATGGCGATCAAAGGTATATTTGGATCATTTTTTAGCTGCCTCATTGTTCTGTAATGAAGATCGACGATCTTCATCCAGCGACTCCAAATTCAGCAAGAGTTTCTCCATTGGAGCAGTGTCAGGTAATAGCTCAATTGCGGTGCGAAGGGTGGGAATTTCACACTCGATGGGAAGAGTTGCCTTGATCCCATGGACTAAATGAAATGGCGTGAAACCTGTAGCGGTTTTTACTGCCGTTCGATAAGCCCATAGCGCGGACAATAACATATAATGCCAATTGGTCTTATGTTTATTAACCATGCGCTGTAACATGGTCTTGAGGACTTTGTTCACTTCCTCGACCTGTCCGTTTGACTGAGGGTAATATGGTGAGGCAAACTCGTGTGAGAAGCCTAACCGAGAGAAGAGTTCGACGAAGATCTCATTCTCAAAGTGTTTCCCATGATCGGAAACAAGTTGAAGTGGTACGCCAAAACGAGATATGACGTGATTAAAGAAAAAACGCGCTGCAGTGTCAGCGGTGTTGTTGAAAGTGGGCATAGCTTCGTCCCATTTGGTGAAGTAATCAACGACGACAACAATGTATTTGTGACCGTTGCTGGAGGGGGGATTACAAGTCATAAAGCCAATGCCCCATTTACAAAAAGGGCCCGCAGTAATGACGGGGTGGAGAAGAGAGGGGGGAGCTCGGGCTTTGTTGGCGTAGAGCTGACATTGCTCACAGCGTTTCATGGCATGAACGCAATCATGAAACAAGGTGGGCCAAAAGTAACCGGCTCGGATAATCTTCTGAGCTGTGGATATACCCAAAAGATGGCCCCCATAGGCACCGTAGTGGCATTCGTTTAAGACTCTGTCGGCCTCATCAATAGTCAGGCAACAACGACGAATAGTGTCAACGCCTCGCCAATATAGGGTGTCTCCGATGAGGAGATAGCGGGGGGCCTGATGGCGAATACGCCGACGATCATCTCGTGAAAGGTGCTGACCGAAATTCTGAGTTCGTAGGTAAACGAGGAGGTCGCCATACCAAGGATCATCTGAGGCGATGTAAAAGAGATGTTCGTCAGGGAAGTCGGTGTTGACGGGGGCACTGGT
>SNQJ01S0122184.1:53564-67032 GCA_010110895.2 Picea sitchensis | reverse complement strand
TCCCTTTATTACAAAATATAATCCCTTCAAATCCTCACACATATCTCTCATATATCTTGGATAAGATATGACAACCAAATCTCCATGATCTTCTCCTTGGATTAGGATTGAATTATCTCCTCAAATATTGAAATGGTGGAGGAGATATTCGAGAAGTCTTTTTGTATTAATCCTTCACATATTCCTACACATGATAAAACTCACACATATATGAAAACATGTCAATTTTTTAATATTTAATCACAAATTCCCTTTTAATACTAAAATAAATGATTTGGAAAATAATAAGGTTAAACCCATATTTAATTATGAAATGGTATTAATGAATGGTTTATGGAGTGGTAGAATATGGATAAATGTGAAGAATGGTGAAGGGAAAGGTAGATGGAAATACGACATTTCTGAGTCCCAACAGTATCCTCAAGGACTTTGGCCATATCATTCTTATGCACAAGTTCATCCCTTGTAGGAGTGTTCATGTCCATACAAGTCTCACACAGTAATTTTGGAGATCCAATGGTATAAAAACCCATGCCATCTAGGAGGCATCTCCATGCTTTCAAGAGAAAGACCAAGGGTCCTTCCCAACCAGTGAAGAGGTTGGTCAACCACTGTGAATCAATGATCCAAAAGAGGCGACACTAAGAAAACATAAGGAAAAATACACAAAGAAACACTCCAATAAAAATCCCTAAGAGAAATATCACATGAAAACAATGTTTCCAAATCTTTAGCCTAGGTGGATGAGGTCCTAAGTCCAAAGAAATGAAAAAGTGGAAAGGGACCTTCCGGACAAAGGCATGGGTTCATGAAATTTCATGGAACAATGAACGGAGGAGTGAGAAGTAGTTATATATACCTCCATTAACCATCATTATCTGGTGTAATTACCCACACTTCATAGGAAACCATCCAACAATACTGAAAAAGTGTGATAAAAAATCTTCCCCAGGTACTGCAACAAGCCCTCGTAGTCACCTTTGAGATCCCTATTAAAATCCACTAAGGTTACCAACTCAAAGTCATCATCTGGGGGGTACATTCGACAGTCAAGATCAAACATATGGACATGGTTACTAATCATGAAGCTCCTCTAGAGGACTGTCTACAAAAGGGTCAGTGTCACTTTAGAAAATCTGAAACTGGGTCCGAAGCTCGAGAGGACTAATGCCAAGAGGGCCAGTATCAGTTCAAGAAAAATTCAACCAGGTTCAAATTTTGCAAAGGACTGACGCCAAAAGAGTCAGTTTCATTTCTGGAAAAAACCCCCAATATACCATCTATCCATTACGCTTAGTCAAGCTTCAGAGGGACAATATCCTTGGCTCTCCTTCACGTGACCTCGTGTTTAGCTCCTATGTTAGAGGAGGCTCTTGGCTATACTTATAAGAAAATTGGATTTGAGACTCTCCCTAGCTAAGACTCCTATGTTTTTTTTGCAACCTTGGAGAGTTATGTCTCCCATCCTAATCCAAGGCCCTAACCCTAAAAAATTTTGTGAACTCTAGAAATAAAGTCAAGTACATTTTAAGTTCAACATTTGTTTTAGTGGTTGTTTTTACTGAAGGGGTATGGAGGTGCAACTTATTATGTTTGAGAGTCCTACAAAAATGAAACTTATAAGAACAATGGAAAATAAAAATTTACACTAATTATTCAAATGAAAAAGAGTTTCAAGAAATAAAAATGCATGAACAATCCTTCAAACCTTGAAATGCATTTTTTTTTTCCTTTTTTGATGCAAAATGCACAATGCAACTTTCAAGAGAAAGAAAAGAAGCAAACACAAGATTTTTTTTTTCTTATTTTTATTTTGAAATTCTTTTAATATGAGAAGAAAATGAAAGCCTATGCTACTATCTTTTTCTTTTTCAAATAACAATGGAAACAATTCAAAGAAAGAAAGAGATCTAACTACCAGGAAACGTAGTTTTTTTTTTTAATTTTCTTTCTATCAAAGCAAAAATAACTAAAGATGTTAAAAGAAACTACAGAATACACGATGCAAGATTAAAAATGAGCTAAAAATAAGCCAAGAATGTTGGGAAACCAAGAGTAAGGTATTTTCTTTTTTTTGTATGATAAAATTTCATATTTTAACAAAGCAAAGCTAGAAAGGGACTCGGGACAGACCAGGTAACTAACCAAGCCAAGAACTAAACCTACAAATATAAAGAGATTTTTTTTAAAACTCCACTTTAACACAGATCCACAACTATGTGCAGTGCAACTCGTGGATATCTGCGGGCTGTAGAAAATAAACTTGCAGATGTACACAAGTTGTAGAACAACAACATGTGGATGGCTGGGCAAGTTCAGAAAAATAAAAATCCACTCCAGGACAAAGGTATTTAGGACTTGAAAACAATTCTTGAGAGCCTAAAAACTTTGTAAAAAACTCAAAAAATACAGAAAAACAACAAGGAAAGAAACAAGAAAGGGACCCTAAACAAACTAACCCAAACTAGGAGAATCCCCAGTGGATTCACCAATTATGATTAAGGTATTCCCCCCCCGCGTGATTTTTCATCGAAATTGTTAGCACTAAGAATCACCCTCAGATTGCAAAGAGAATAAGCCCAGTACCCATCAAAGTATGTGTAAATGTAAATGAGTGATACCCATCAAAGTATGTGTAAATGTAAATGAGTGATTTAAAGTTCAAATGGACAAGACTCAAAATAATAATGTTTTAACTCAAAAATCTGGGCTAGCATGCATAAGAAAATGAGGTCTTGATTAGATTTAGTCAGTGAATAGGAGTTAAAGTGAATAGGAGGAATAATTTAGTGAGGGAGGTGTAAAAGTATGCTATTGACATCAGGTCTTCAAGCAACCCAAGGAGGAAAAACTCAAACAAAAGAACTTCTTGAATTCAAAGTTAAAGAACACTGAAGAACATCATAGCAGTATTATAATCAAACATTCATCACAACACAACCATAAAAATATCATGTGGATCATCCAATCATGATTACTTCAGCGTAAGAGGCAACAAGATGATATAAAGATAAACTGACTTCTATTAATAAAAATTCTCGAGTCCAATACATAACTAGAGAATAGTCTACTTAGGTAAAAATATTACAATCAAGGAGCCCATCTCAACCATTCAAACCTCTCTAATCATTTAGAATATGTATTTATAACCAAAAATGAAATGCAACAGCTAGAGGTGTGAGATGGCCTCCCTCCCCTAGGATTCTCTATAACAATTATCATTTTAACACCTGTGCTAATAGCTCTTAACAAACTGCTAAAAAATAGGAACCATGTTGGAAACCACTCCAACAAGAATTAAATGACATGTCTCCCTTTAGGTGCATTCCTTTCCATTGCCAAGTGTCCTCGAGGGGTTTTATGTTTCCTCCATGTTGTCACCTATGATCCTCGCTTCTCTCCACATTATCAACCATCCAAAGGAGTCATGAATTTGAATCCCTTGTTTGCAAGTGCTAGTTCGTAGCGCCATTCAATATCGCATTGGGTAGTCATTTATGTAGCACCCTCTGCAAAACAACTCTGCATATTTTGTAGTGCCTCCAAAATAGGTCTACAGTTTCCGTAGCGCCAATCCTATGTAATGACTGTGTGAAATTCCGTAGCGCCAATCCTATGTAATGACTGTGTGAAATTCCGTAGCACCCCTCCCGAAATAGCTTCTACAAATTTGGTAGCACCACACCTCAAATGGCCCTACAGAATTGTTAGCTCCATTCATAAAAAAAACTCTGTGGATTTGGTAGTTCTATCTATCAAATGTTCCTGTAGATTCAGTAGCGCCATTGCTAAGTTCAGCTAGGAAATTTCGTAGCATTATGCAGAATCGATAGCGCCACTATGTAGTTCAACTAGGATATTTGATAGCATATTAGGTAGGGAAACTGCACAACATACTATATAGACGATTCCGTAGCGCCATGGTGCTACATAATGTCTGTTTTTTTTCTGTGTGATGAGATCAATCCTTAAAAAGAAAAAAAAACTTAGCTGATGGATTAGGAGCCTATAGATTCCTATATAGGTGGCAAAAAATTATACTTCCTTGATCACTTTACTCTTGCAAAAAGAGACCAACCACAAAAATGGATCTTATATCCCCCAACTACTTCATCAACATACCACTACTCCTTGTTGCAGGAGATCTTCCCTCTATCACGGAAGAATGTTTTTCCTTTGGAGGGATACTCTTCTTGAATGCAGGTGTACTCTTCATGACTATTGGTTCATCTCTTTCAATTGCATCTTATACCAGAACATTTAAGTTCCTCTAGGCCAATTCATCCTTGAAATGCTGCAATTCTTCCTTGAGCTTTCTATTTTGATACTGAAAGCCTTTGTTTTGTCTATAGAGGTTATTAAGTTTCTTATGGAAAGGAAGGGCTCTTCTTGCTGAAATTTTTTCCAGATCAAGGGTATTACTGTACATATCCATGAGCTCCTTCATCTTAATTCTCTCAGTCAAAATTTCTTCTTTCAAACGAGCAACCTCCTTCCTAGCCTCCCTAAGATGTCTGATAAATATTTTGAAAGTGTGATTACTAGGTGGAGTGCTGATGTTGATAACCTTAATAGATTTCTCAATGGATTCACCTTTATCTTTTTGCTGCACAGGGGCTCTGTCCATCACCCCAATAGGCTTGTCAATGCATTTACCCCTATATTTCTCTTTCCTTGGAACTGAAACCTTGGGTAGGACTTCTACTTCAACAACCTCCTTGAGTGATGATGATGTAGTAAATGACTTCCTGATTTTGATCTTAGCTTTTGGAGCAGGTGAAGAGAAATGCAACTTCCTTATCCTCTTGGTTGTGGCTTTGGTGTATGAAGGGACTTCTTCCAATTCAGGTGAAGGGGGAGGTGAAAAATATCTCTATGGAGAGTGATGAACCTCTCTTCCTTCTTCTTTAATTTCCTTGAAGGACTCTTTGTCTTGAGTAGTGCCTTTGTTTTTTCTCTTCCTTCTTGTTCATGCTGGAGAAACACTAGTGGATGGAAAAGGGATCTGCATCCTATACTAAGGAGTAGAGGCTATATCTAGCTTCCTATGGGAAGAGACAATGAACTATTCCCAAGGAATGTTCCTCTTCTTCAACTCTTCCATCACCAACATCCTGATCAACCCAAAGTGAAAGACAATAGTGTCCACATCCTTGGAATTGGCTTGGACTCTATCAGACATCTTCCCCATGCTCCTCAAAAGGTAGAAAGGGATATTCATTTCATATTTACCAGTAAAATGTAGGAAGATCCTTATATGGTACTGGTATAACATTTTAAACCTTCCCTCACATGTAAAATATCTCTGCATGATTTTCAACATTTTATCAAAGCCTTCAACTAGGTGACATCTAGGCACTCCCTTGGACAAATTGTCTATCTGATAGTCTATTTTGAGGAATTCCTTGGAGAAGGAAACATTTAAGATAATGGGTTTAAAACACCTCTCACTAGTATTAGGAATCCAAGTGGTTGCTACAATAGAAGCTTCAAATACCTCAATCTCAAGGTTTCCCACCTTAGTCTTAATGCCATCAAAATGTAATGCAAACTATCTTGCTACTTCAGGGTGTCCCCTTTGCATGTTTTGGAAAAACGATATGCAAACAACCCTTGAAAAAAACTCCCTGACAATTATATCAACGTCAAATAGGTGCATGTCATAGGGTTCAGTCCTTACCACACTCCCTCCCTTGTGATATTTCTTCTTTTGAGGTGTCTCCATGGATAAAAATAGGGGATCAAAGGTTGTGGTGTAGTGAGGGGTAAGGAAACAAACAATGGAAAAGATAAAATGAGAGATTACAGTGAATAATGGTTTCTTTCTCTCAATATTTTCCTCCAACTCACCTTGAATTAACAATAGACTGATTTTATGGCATTTTTTTTAAATGAGAGAAAGAAATCTTGAGTTAAGGAAGACAGGCATGCACTGTTCAGTTTTATATCACCACACCATGGTTATCAAAGTTTTGGAAGGGTAGGTACTTCTTCCAATCACTACCAACAGATCTTAAGATGAATGAATGATGATACAGTGAAAAGAAGAGGCTAATGTATGGGTCTTTGAATACAAAATCTAGCACTGACCAATCCAAGTAAAACACAATGCATGAAACAAGGGATATGTAGAGTAGTTTTAGCAGTGACTTTCTGTAGCATAGTGTGCACACAACGACCAAGTAATTGACGAGTAGTCAATTTTTCAGAAGAAAAACAAATTGACCTCTAGAATAGGTGAAATCCAGGTGGCAATCGCTGCAAATTCTATGGGAGAAAATATATAGATGCAAATGGATGAGAGGGGAAGTAGTCTGCAACGTCAAGCACTACCAAAAGCTGAGGCAGGGGTATCTCAAGACTTTGCTATGCAATGGAGAGGGATCACAAAATACCTGGATATTCTGACTAATAATGGAGGATCTACACAAGTTAGGAAATTTCTACGTCCACCTCAACCTCCCATTTATCTTTGGCAGTTGATCTCATAGCACAGATTGCAACTGGTCTAAACTAGTGATTTCTGTAGCACTGATCTTGAGAGAAAATTCAAATGCTTAAACCGCTAGAAAGGTTCATAAATGACCGGATCTTAATATTATATTTTAATGAAAAAGGGCACTTAAAACTAGAGAAAACATGACCTCAGCTGATTATGAAAAATTATGGCAAAGATTAAAGGACAAAGGTGTGCTATGGAAACTCCTAGTGAGTTGGCAACACCTTTTTCAAAAATTTGATTTGAACCACCTTTAATGGACATAGGGACAACATGGAAAGGATAAAGAGTATGAGTGGATGGAGTGATGTGTCAAGTCATTAAGATCATGGGATGGGTTATTCTTGATGTCAAGTCAAGAGGTGATTCGAAACCATAAACCATAGAATGGACCTAGGCTTAAAATATACGTGTGGGCAAAAAATGAGCCAAAACCACAAGTCCTTATTTGTTCAAAATACCTAATAAAAACACACAAAGAAACATAAATAAAACCTAAAGTATAAAGGATAAAAAAAATTAAACCTAAGGGATAAAATACCCAATGTAATTTCATGTGATAACATTGGCTCCATAGGGGATGGCATGCTCCATGTGAGCTTCCAAGAACAAGCAATTTCAGTGACTTATCCTAAGGATATGGGGTCACTTATTCAATCAAAAATAATAAAAAAATGATATTTACAATGAAATGGAAAGCCACTCATCGCTTAAGAAAAATACTTTTTCAGAAAGTGTCCATTTATAGGGCCACCAAAAACTACGGAATCATCCAAATTATGCAACTTATAAGTGTTATTTGAAAATACCTAAGAAATGTTCAAGGGACCAATCCACAAGGCTTCGAATTTATCGTTATTTCCTTTGTCTCGCTTGGGTGCATCCCACTTGAGCACTAGATCTCCCAGCTGGAAACATTGTTTTCTTACCTTCTTGTCAAAGGCTTTCTTCATCTTTTGTTGATCGTTCTGTGCTTTTTCCAATAGTTTCTCCTTAGTCTGCTTCACTTCTACCAGATATTGTATTCTTATGACCATACCATCAGGTTCTCCTAGGTAGTCCTGGAAGAATTTTTCCACGGGAAAGGCAAGATGAGTAGGAAAGATAGCCTCAACTCCATACACAAGATGAAAAGGAGAGACACCAAGTGATCTCTTTGTTTTAACTCTATTAACCCAAAAAGAAAATTTCATCTTTGAGTCCCATGATTTCTTGTTGTCTTTTAACAATCTCTTGATGATATTTATAAGGCTCTTGTTAGAGTATTTTTCCAATCCATTCCCTTGGGGGTATTAAGGAGTAGAATGAACCAATGTAATCCCATACTGTTCACAAAACTTGATCAATTGTTCATCCTTGAAAGATGCAACATTATCAGTAACATATTTTCTCGGACAACCAAATCTTGACATGATATCCTCAAGAAAACTAATGATTACCTTGTAGGAGGCATTCCTTGAAGGGATGGATTCTATCCACTTGGTGAAGTAATCAATGAAATTAAAAATCCACCTATGGTTACCACTTGAAGTAGGATGAATTTCCCCATTGAAGTCTAGGCCTCACTGTTGAAAAGGTCCTAAAGCTACCACATGTTTCAATGGAAAAGATTTGAGCTGTTGATTTCTAGAAAAATGTTGGCACTTGACACAAGCTCTAATATTTGCACAAACTTCAGTAAAACGTCTAGGCCAAAAATACCCAGCTCTGAGGATTTTATAGGTTGTGGTTCTCCAAAAGTGATAGCCCCCACATAAACTGTCATGAAAATCAGACATAACCTTTTGGGTCTCCTGTGGATCAAGACATCTCAAAAGCACTCTTAGAGGATCTTTCCAATATAAAACTTGGTCAATAAGACAATATAGGATTTCTGTGATCTTAAAATATCTTACCTTGTTCCTTTCCAAACCATCAAGAGGCTGCAACGTCTGCAGAAAATATATGATGTCCTTGTACCAAGTGCATTCTCCCAATTGGGGGCTGACCTGATAACCTTTATCAGACAACTCAACTTGCTGATTTTCTGAGCTAATGTTTATGAAATTAACCCCCAAGGATGTGCAATTTGATTCAGCCATCAACCTAGCTAAAACTTGGCCTTTAACCAATTTAGTGGGATTTATTTCAATATCAAATTCTAGAATTTTGGCAATCCATTTGCTCCTCCACCCATCTATGTCAGGATGGATAAGTATCTATTTCACTGAAGTTGAAGGGACATATGCAATGACTTTTGAATGAAACACATATACTATGAAAGCCTTAAGGGATTTGACAAAAGCATAATCCTGCTTTTCCATGATTTCATATTTTATTTATGTATCCCTCAATGCTCTTCTAAAAAAGGCAATACGATGCTCTAACTCTTCTGCATTTTTCTGTAAGAAAACAACAACTACTATGTCAAATGAAGCAAAATAAAATATCAAAAAATCCTTGGAGTAGTCAAGGCTGATGAGCACGGGTGCTTCATTCAAGTCCTTTTTTATTTTATCAAAATAATTTTGAGACTCAGTAGTCCATTTGACTTCATTTCCTTTCCTCGGCACGGCTATAGTGTACTTTACCAATTCAACAAAATTTGAAATGAACCTTCTTAAAAAAATGATTTTCCCCAAGAAAGACTGAAATTCTTTCTTGGATCTAGGGAGAGACAAGGTCTGGGTGTATTCTACTCTGCTTGAATTAATTCTTACCCCTTCCGCTGATACAATGTGCCCTAATAATTTCCCCTCCTTCATAGCAAACAATGACTTTATAGGATTGAGAGAGAGACCAAACTTTCTGCACTTCAAGAAGACCTTCTTTAAATGATGATAATGTTCTTTATCAGATTGTGATAACACTATAATGTCATATAAATAGATGACTACAAACTTGTCTTTCTCCCCAATAAAGGCAATGTCCATGGCTCGCTGAAAGATCGCTCCTACATTCATCAATCCAAAGGGAATTTTAGCATACATGAATGTGCCCCAAGGAGTAGTGAAGGTTGTCTTATCTCTATCTTCAGGCAAGACAAACACATGATTGTAGCCAGAAAATCCATCAATCATAGGCATCCTATATGAACCTATCACCCTCTACAATATGTGCTCCATCTTTGGTAAGGGGTAATTATCTTTCTTGAAGCTTCTATTCAAATTTCTGAAATCGACACAAAGTTTGATTTCCCCATTTTTTTTTCTCATTGAGACCAAGTTAGCCACCCATTCAGAGTATCTCAAAGGAATGATAATCTTGGCATCCAAAATATTTTTTACCTCTTTTTCCATAATAGGCAGTAGCACAGGATTTATCTGTCTAAGTTTCTGGCTAAATGGCTTGGTCTCTTCTTTCAAAGGGATCTTATGTTCAATGATTTTTGTGTCGTATGTTCTCAGATCTTCATATGTCCAGAAAAACACATCAACAAACTCTTTTAATAACTTAACATATTCATCCCTTTGTTCCTTTGACAAGCTGCTAGACAACTTGACATATTTTGGATCCTCCTTTGTACCCACATTACATTCAGTCACATCAACATTTTTGGTTGAACCTTTAACCTTTACAACAACATCATTTCCATCGAAAAATCTCTCCAAATGAACTAGTGCTTTTGGAATATGGTTACTAGGCAACTGAACAATACGATGGTTAGCAATTTTATTTAGAAAAACATCAACATGAGGGATATTTTTAGTATCATGATCTTGATCAATATGTTAGGTAGAAAACTCATCCACAGTCTCAAGAAATCTTTTAATCTCAAGATCATCCGAAAAATCCTTCCAATGTATGACATTGTCAGGTATAGAGGGTCTATACTTCACTTTTACATCATATTTGAGTTTAGGTGGCAAAGGGACTCTGAAATTACTTGTTGAAACAACCAAAGAATATGCCATGGTGTTCTCCTGTCTTGGAACAAATGAGATATTAAAAGTTAAGAAGAAATTGTCAACGAGATCCCAAACTTCATTTATGTAAGTCCTTATGATAGGGTGTTTAGCTTGATACTGATTTTTTATTTGATGGATGATTAATTCAGCATATCCAAACACTACTATCTCTTCAATCCCCATGTCTTTGGTAGCCCTCAAACCCAAAACAAGAGCTTCATATTCTGCCACATTGTTTGTAGTTTCAAATTCCAGCTTGTAGGACAAAGATATGATCCCTTGAGTAGGGGAAACAAATACTACTCCATCACCAATACCTTCCTTAGAAGAGGCTCCATCAAAAAACATCTTCCAAACAGAGGTATTTGGAGGAGAATATTCACAAAAGGTAATGGATCATCAGTGAGATGGAATACACTGTATCCTAAATCAGTATCAAGTGAAAAAATAGGACGGTTGGTGGGGTTTTCTTCATCATTGATGATGTAGGCTAATTGAGCCTCTCTGTAAAGCCTTCTATGTTCTCCCCCAAAAACAGGAATGGTGGCATACGTAAGTTCCATCTGCAAGGTTCACCCTAGTCTTTTTATCCAAGATCTTGACAAGAGAATACCAAAATTAGGGGGGACATCAGCCACCACAATATCCATGACCACACTTTTCACAGGAAACTGAAACAAGGTCACAACCATATCTTTGATAACCCCAAGACACTTCCCTTTCCTAGAGTCAAAAGAGTATAAGTCATGGTATGTTTTTTGTAATTTCCAACCTAAGATCATCCATGACTTTTTTTGGCATGAGATTGTGAGATGCCCCTAAGTCCATCAAGCAGTTATGCAACACTTTATCATGAATGTTCAATGATGTATATAATGGAGGGGATGAATCATCTCTATCTTCTATCAAAGTTCCTAGGATGATTGTTGGTTTTTCATCTTGAAGGTTGACTGAATCAGTGGAACTGGAGGAAGGTTCGGGCTGTAGCATGTTGGAAAGATATCTTTTGAATTCCTCATTTTTTATCAGATCCAAAAAAAGTTCATGGATTTCAATTTTTTGAATCTCACTTTCAAAGTTGAAGGAAGATGGAGATTTCAGAATCTCCTTAACTTTTGGGGTAGGATTCTTAACCAATGCTTGAGGGATTTTTGTATCTGTTTCTTTCCTGCCAGTTGCCACAGGCTTAGCAAAATTTTTTTTTTTAGTGGGATGATCAGAAGTGTCAGTCTTTCCCTCTTTCTTTTTGGACCTCAAGTTGTATCTATTAGGATGGTCATTTGTTTTTTCTCCTTTACTCAATTCATTTAATTGACTATCCATGAGAGACACTTCATATGAAGATTAGGTCAAATGAGGGGATGAAGAGTGTCACCAAGGCAATGGATTTCAGGATCATTTTCTTCATCTTCTCCTTCTTCATCAATAACAAGGTTGTTTTTGAGAGGGGTTTGAATTTTTTGATCATCCCTATCTCTATTTCTTGGATCTCTTTGGAGGACCCGAGGGGCATTATTTGGTCTTCTGAAATTATCTCTATTATCAACATTTTGTGCATTCCTATAGGTCTATTTTCCTTCAAGTTTTAACTTCTCCATTTCACTAAAAAGTGATTTTACCAATTTTGTAAGTTCATCAAATTGAGGATGGACAACAGAGGAATCAGAGGTTGAGGCTTCAACTCTACTTTTTCTCTTGTCCCTATCATATTTTCCCCTAATTTTTCCAGCTGCCACTATGTTATATTCTACTTCTAAGGCTCCATATTGCATATGAGCTAAGGAGGTAGATCTTCTTTCTCTCAATAGAAGGAAAAACGCAGGGTCAAAATCACTGGCATAGATAATATTGGAATAGGTTTATGTAGGCTTTATTTCAACAGGAATCTTGTTGTACATTTTATTAAATATTTTTGAGAAGTATGAAACAAATTACCCCTCTTTCCTCTTAAGGTATCCAAATTTTGTGATATAATAAAGTTTTTTTTTTTATCCCCCCACTATATTAAGAAAGCATCATCTAAAGCTTCAATCCCAACAATAGATCCAAGAGTCAAGCCCCTAAACCATTTCCTATCCTCACCATCAAGGCTCTCTACAAAGAATCTCATCCATACATCTTCATTCTCAATGTTAAGATTGTCTTTATAACTATAAAAGGAAACAAGGTGTTCTTCAACAATTATGTCTTCCTCCTCTGTGAACTTGGGCATGTACTTAAGGTAGTCTCCAGCAGGGAGAGCATTCATAGGTTGAGGTAAGATAAGAGGGGAATACCTAGAATCCACTATGGCATCCATCCTATTTCTAGGAGCATTAACACATGCCTTTGGGTTATGACCTGTAGGAGAACAAGGGGGAGATGGAGCTTTGATAGCTGTAACTACATTTTGGGTTTGAGGGGAAAGAGGAAACTTGGATGAGGATGGAGAGTTCTTAGATTTTAGAGGAAGAGTTTGAGCCTTTGGGGAAAATGAAATAGGGTCCAAGGAAGAAGAGGTTTCCTCTTTTTTAGTCTCTATAACTTTGATAGGAGGAGTAGGAAAACCCAAAGTAGGGAAATATTCAAGACTCTCAAGTCTAAACCACTTTACAATATTAGGGAAAACAAGGGTTTCAAAACTTTTTTATTTTACTTGAGGGCAGTTTTTTAGGGTTTTTCCAGAAAAAGCCGCGATTTTCTGCCGAAACTTCTTGGGTTTATTTTTTGAGTTTTTCCGTGATGGCTGCAGGACCAAAGAGTTCATTGGGTGCTCAGATGGTTATTTCTTCTCAAACCTTGAAATAAATTCTTGAATCATTCAAAGCCCAATTGGATGACAGATTGGATGCATTTGCACATGGCCTCACAAACAGCCTCACACATAGCCTCACAGTCAGCCTCACATATGGACTCAATGATAGTTTTCATAGTATTCAAGATTCATTGAATGACATGTAAGAGAGATTTCTTATGCAGGGCCTCATGCATGAATATAATCAAGAAAGATATGCTTGGTATGATTTTGAGGACGATTGTGATGATTGGTATATGGATAGTTGTCATTTCTAGGATGACAACCACTTCCATATTTTATTTGATG